>JAFIRS010003789.1:0-114317 GCA_018342105.1 Gonioctena quinquepunctata | reverse complement strand
TTCATAAAGTATACCGATTGATTTGATTGGGCGTAGGGTTTGTAAGTTGAACTTGTCGAATATTTAATGTTTACAAATTACCCAAAAAAAGTAGGTCCAATTAATTTCTTTGGGCCATGTTGGTTGGTAAGGAACAATTTGTCAATTTTAAAA
This sequence comes from Gonioctena quinquepunctata, assembly GCA_018342105.1. Classification (NCBI taxonomy): domain Eukaryota; kingdom Metazoa; phylum Arthropoda; class Insecta; order Coleoptera; family Chrysomelidae; genus Gonioctena; species Gonioctena quinquepunctata. Next base: position 114,164 of record JAFIRS010003789.1, on the reverse strand, counting down.
TTTCATTACAATTCGCGCGAAAATTTTTTTTAAAAAATAATTCAAAAAAAAAAAATTGAATCATTTAGCGATGACTTATTATTATTTTATACGTTTCATATCGGCTCAAATGAAAGCTTATTTTTTTTTTTAATTTTTTTAGTTAGTTCGCCTCAATCTTTTTTCCCCAAATGAGCATCGTTATCAAAAAAATTTTAACCCTGTTTTTTTTTGAGCTGGAAGAAATAATGATATCCCCCCCAAAAAACTCCCACCACCAATTTTGAAGAATCCGACCATAATCCAAAAAATCTTAAAGAATTCTTGAATTCATAGATTTGAAAAAAACTTCATAATCCCCGGACCAAAAACCCCGTCCCAATTTTGAATGAAATATGACCATAATCAAAAAATTTTTTCCCCTCCATCTTAAATTTTTTATAAATTTGGAAAAAAATCCAAAATCTCCGACCCAAAAAACCCCCGCATACCAATTTTGAAGTTTGGGGCCATAACCCCAAAACTCGTCCTCCATCTTAGACCGCCATTATAAATTTACAAATTTTTTGACAAAAATTTCATGATCTGACCCCGAAAACCCTACATACCAATTTGGAATGAATCGGATCATAATTTTATTTTAAAGATGTTGTATTTTTCGATAATAAAAATTTTTTAAACCCCCTATTTATATATGAAAAAAATATATAAAATATATATATATATATATATATATATTAAAAATATATATATTTTATATATAATGGAAAAAAATTTTAAAATGGACATAGCCCTCAAAAAAAGTGCTAACCGTAGACCCCGTTTTTTGGGTTGGGCCCCTCATCATACGGGGGAAGTGCAGGATAACAACCGGTGAAAAAAAAATCAAAAAGGGCCCCAAACAAAAACCACCGCTCTTTTGGATTTCCCCCCAAGACCCTAAATTTCCCAGGGCAACAAAACTCACCGGGGGGCAGCTATAGCTACCTGGGGCCCCCCCGAGCCCCCAGGAAAAAAAATTTTGAAGAGAGTAATATGGGGGACTGTTAAAAAAAAATGGAAGAAATTTAATGGACCCCCCTCAAAAAAGGGTGCTCCGAACCCTTGGGGGGGGTCCCCCTCATCATGGGTGGAGAAGTGCAAGGATGAAAACCGGTGCGAAAAATCAAGGAAAAAACAAACGAAGCCAGCCGCTCTTTTTGTGATTTCGGTCAGCGCTCTGTTCCCAGGGCAACAACCAACGTCACCACGGGCGCTATAACTACCTGCTTAACCCCATCCCGGAATATAAAATGAAAGAGTAATATCGGGGGGACTGTTAAAAACAAAAGGGAAAGGGGTTTTTGGGCCACCCCCCAGAAAAAAGGGGCTAACCAGACACGTGTTTCGGGTCTCGGCCCCCATCAGTACGGTGGAGAAGTGCGGAAAATACACGGGCGATAAATCACGGTCAACAAACGAAAACCCCCAAATTTTTTGTTTGGTGCAATTTCCGGGCCAACCAACGCACCACGGGCGTATTGGGGCCCGGGGTTGAAAAAGAAGAAAAATCGAGGTGACTTTTAAAAAAAAAATGGAAAGGGGTTTTTGGCCCAAGCCCTCAAAAAAAATGCTAACCGTAGACCGTTTTTTGGGTCTCGGGTTGTTGCCGGTTGGGTCTGCTGCCAAAAAAAACCCAAAACCGGTTGGGCCCAAACTTTAACTCCGTTTTTTATCCCCTTTCCCCCCCCAATGATGGGGGCCCAAAAAACTTTTTTAAATTTTCCGTATTTTCCCCAAAAAATTTTTTTTAACAATTTTTCGATTTTCTTTTCTTTTTTATTCCCCCCGGTTTCCCCCTGCCTCCCCCGTTGTTTTTTGGGCGGAATTCGGTTGCGCCCCAAAAAAATCCCGGGGCCCTTTTTTGACCCTTGATTTTCTTTCTCCAATTTTTTCATCCGCCTTCTCCACCGTCTGATGGGGGCCGGAAAAACACGTTCTAATTACACCTCCGGGGGTTTTTCAAACCCCTTTTTTTTCCGCCCCCGATTCTTTCTTTTTATATTCCTGGGGCCTTTTTCCCCGGAAATAAAATCCTCCGTGGGGGTTGGGTTTTTACCCCAAACAGAATTCTGCCGGAAAAAAAAAGCGGTTTTTTTTTAAACCCCGGGTTTTTTGGCTTTTTCCCCCCTTTTTCCCGCCCCACCCTGGGGGGGCCCAAACAGTTTTTACACCTCGAGGTATGTCCATTTAAAATTTCCCTTTCCCTTTTTTTTTTTCAGCCCCCCAAAAATTACTTCTTTTATATATATATATATATATATATATATATATATATATATATATATATATATATATATAAATATATATATATATAAATATATATATATATTTATAAAAACTTCCCCTTTCACCCCTCCCAAATTTTTATGACCTACTCAGAGGTCCAATGCAATAAACCTCGTTTAAAAGGTGAAGGGAAATGTTTGTAAAATTCAATTCGGGCAAAAGGTATTCAATTTTAAAGGGGGAAGGGGAAAACCCCCTTTTATAACCAAACTGGTGAAAAATAAAAACAACACAATCAATGGGGGAAAAAATTTAGGGCTGAATATGGGGAAAAAAAATTTTTACCAGTGGTTCAAAAATTTTTTAAAAAAACCCCGGGGAATGAAAATGTTGCCAAGCATGTTCTACCGATTCTCAGAATATCTACGGGGTTGGAAGCTGCTAGTGTTATCCCGATTGGCTGGTGAATAAAGATCCCCCTCACAATCAATCTGAAATCGTACGCGATGTGGGTTTTAAATTTTGTCTTCTGCGGCTTCAAAAATAAACGGAGCTTTCCTGGGAAAAAAGTAGAAAACAAAATGAATCCTTGCTTTCGAAGAAATAGTAATTTCAATTCGGTTGAATCGTCAATCACTGGGGCCCCATTTAAATTTTTTAATATGAAATAGTTTTTTTATGGTGGGGGAATTTTTTGAAAGACAAAGACAATCATTTTAAATTAATTCAATTGGGGTTTTTCCCACTGTTTGTGTTTTTGTTTCTTACTAGTGATAATTATGATAAGTGTCTCGGAGCATGGTATGGAGTCAACTTTATCATCAGTTTGGATATCACAAGCTTAGTTGTTTCCTTCACTTTGAAATTGAATATCTATCCGGATGAAGTGTTGATTTAAAACAAAATCATTTAAAATTCTCCCCTTTTTCAAATGATGAATTCCCAAAAAATTTTTTCCCCGAGAGATCATTGAAATTTGGGGAAAAACAACCCCAAAAAGTTCTGAATCTTACAAAAAAACAAAACATGAAAAAAAAAAAATTTTCAACCACTGTAATTCGTTATAAAATGGCATTATACGCTCGTCACTCACGGCTGTGCAAGAGGTCAGATGACACCCTATATATATATATATATATATATATATATATATATATAATATATATATATATATATACATATATATATATATATAATATATATATAAATATATATATATATATATATATATGTTAAACATAACGGTCAGATTTATCGAAATGGTGAATATGAAAGTCTAAAATTAGGATATTAAAAAAGTTCGATGACATAAATCGGTAAAATTGACAAAACATCAGTATTTTCTACTCTCATATCGCCTAAAATCATAGGAAATGAAGAAATCAGCTGTGCGACACCCCAGAATTTGACCGGCACGGGCCTCGGGAGAATGAGTTTATTTTTAAATGAAACAATAATAAAACATTTTTAGGACTCTACGAAGTCAATTTGATAGGTCAATTTAACAGTTAATCCACCGGTCAATTGACCAAGGAAGATATTTGACCCCAGTCAATTGAGCGGTCCTGCACCAAACGCCTTGACAAAGCCCGAGTGAGCGGCCGTCTCGGATGGTAACGCCTAGGAGAAAAATCAAACATTTGTAGCACCAGACTGGAAAACGGTGGAAAGCTCCAACTGCAGACTTGATTTCATTCTTCTGTTGTGTTGCTTCCTGCCGAATTCGCTCCTAATCCATCGAATAGATTTTGAAAAATTGAAAGGCAAAGATTTGAAATTTGATAATTTTTCATTTTTGACAGATGTAATTCGAAAAAATAAGTATAACAGTTCTGTATACAGTTTTTCAAGAACTTTCAAATGACAAATTGCAAGTCCAGTTTCGTGCGATATAATTTCTGTCATTCTCCAATAGTGTCACTTCTGTTTGACAAATAACAGCCAAAAACGAATGGTCACATTCGGGGCAGAAACTGTATCTTCATATCAAATTTCAGCACAATTGGTCAAACGGTAGGCAGTCATCGTTTAAAATTACAGACACACACACACAGTCAGACAGACAGACAGACTTCACTCTGGAAATAGTCTCAATCGTCTCGGGGGACCTCAAAAAGATATTTCCGTCAATATCTCTATTTTTTTTCGCACGATCACATTACTTGACCACTTGAGGGGACCGGTCAAGTAGAAGAGGTTAGGAGCAGACACATATTTACTGTGTGTTTTATCCCAATTTACTACCAGTTGTAGAATGTAGATTATTGAAGGGTCGATATGGCACTTCACCCTCTTCGTATTTCGACCTATAGGGGGAGTTGGGGCACAATAATACGATTTTACTGGAGAGCAAAAAAAAATAACTTAAAAATTCAAAATTGAATAATGTGATATGTTGAGGCTGAGAAATCAATATTCTAGTATGTTATTCTGAATTGAAAAAATTCATAACTCAACAATAAACAGTATTTGTATTTTTTTTATCTGAACTTTTATCAATGTTCCTTAGCTAGGGCATTCATTGATATACGTATGGGGCACCTTCATGCACAGATACCATGGAGAAATTAGAAAGCTAGATAAAACCATGTGATATATTTTTTTATATTATCTTAACATATAGAAACCTTACAATGTATATCACTCAAGTAGATATTTGAAAGCTGAATGACGAGAAATCAATTCAAAGGTATAGTAGGGCACCGATGACTCCTTTACATTGGGGAAGACAAATGTTCCTGTGGGTATATGTCTCATATAGGAAGCTGGTTTTAATTCCCATCGTATTTCGGGGAAATTCGGCCAACATATAATGCTTTACACTTTTCCTTTTTCAAATTCAACAAAATATTATTTTGAAAAATTTTCAGCTCGACGAGCCATTCTTCTTCTTCTGGATTATCATCTGAATCTGACGGACAGATATTTGATCTGACGATATGTCTTTGTTCAATTTGATCAACTTTCGATTCCCTTTTTTCATCAATTTTACAATTACTCTTTGACACATTATTGCTTCTGAACACAAGCCAAATAGCTTCCTGGCACTGTGAATTTCTTTTGCGCGTTGTCTCTGATCCTTATTGATTCTTTTCTGTTCCTTCACTTTTGCCAATTCCTTGATCTGACTTCCTCCGGCATATCAGTTTAGATCCTTGACGTCCTTTTTCCTTTCTCCTTTTTTTTCTGATATGTATTCTAAATATTTGTTAGTGGTTAATTGGTTCTAATAAATGCCTGATTCAGTAATATTTGAAAAAAAAAACTATCTTCATTCTTTCTTCCAGACTTCCTTCTTACTATCATGTGTTGCAAAGTAGCTGATTTTGAATAATTTTTTCTGTAGCTCTTTTTATAGTTAGTCTTTCTACCGGAACGTCTGATATATCGGAAGATACAGCATCTTCGTTGTCATTGACCCTCTCTTTTTTATAAGATCGCACCATCATCACTGAAAAATATATGAAATCATTTATTGAATTCTTTTGGGGTAGATTTATACGTATCAAAGTACCCCGCAAGGTGTTGGTTAAATCTGCCACACCTCGCCATATTTCATGGATGCCCCCTCAACAAAAACAAAAAGAAACTATGAAAAAATTTGGATATAATCTTGGCTACTGTGAATGTTTTATTAACCTCTGATGCCACCACAGATCAGTATAAAAGAATACACCACCAAAAATAACCCTAGAACGTATATACCACCAGAAACAACCCTAGAACGTGAAAAGATAGAATAAACTTCGAATAACAAAAAGTTATGGTCACTCGTAGAAAATCAAGTGACCATCACAGACGTACCGGCAGCACGTATTTGTTTTCGAACTCATAGAGCCATCTACTGATGAATAAACTAACCTCTCAGATATTTACAGTTTGGAATAACAAAGAGTGTATCAATGTGGCCATCTTCCCCTAAGTTATTTTGTACATTACCCTTCATCTATTCAAGACCCGAGATTCCTCACGAAGCTTATACTGGGAGTTCAGTTCCTGATGTTTGAGGGCATTAATGAAATCCCTTCTGAGAACCCGAGCTTTTTGCATAACGGCGCTTGGCAGTCGCAAAGCTGTATCGGTACAGTTCACTGTTGAGGTGATATCTCAGAGAACAATGTCGGGAGAGCAATCCCATTACCAGTTTCAAGTCTCTCTTGTCCAACTCGAGAAGCTGTTAAGTTTTCTTTGACGATTTTATTTTATGTTCATATGTGTAAATTATTAAGACAATTACAATGAAAATTTTTTGACAGTTCTAACAACCATTCAAATTTTGTTATTTTGTGTCATATGAAACAATTTCACCCAATCATGTCAACATTACACTGATAATTGCATTCAGTGCAATTATGAATCACTATGACAACACGATTGAGTTTGACAACTTCATTCCAAATAAATTTCAAAATGTCACGTTTTGGCAATGCGAATGTTCAAAGTATAAATGCGCCAATCAAAGGAAAAATTCTCAAAGATACAACCTACAGTCACAAAAATATTTGCGGAATATTTATGGAATTTTGATGCCAACGAGAATATGAATTAAATGAACATAGAAGCGTAGAAGAATTGGGGTTGATACTAAAAGATTGGGCGGTCAATATGAGAGAGAAAGACGGGACCGAATTTGAAGGAGCAACGGTGAAGACAATGTGGGACGTTTCGTGCAAACTTTTGCAAGGAAAGTACTATAATGACTATAATATTATGATTGACCCATTCAACAATATAGTATTTAAACCAGCCCGAGATGCCCGCGATGCAATCAGGAAGAAACTACAAGCAGATCCATGTAAAAGTCCAATTTCGTAAAATTTGTCTGAAGTTGACGAAATAATATTGCTATGGGATGAAAACACTCCTGAAGGTCTTATGCGTAAATTTCACCATTTTTCTACTGTAGAATTAGCGTGGCGGGGAGGAGAGGCAGTTGCTTGTCTGGTGGATTTTTTTTGAAATCAAGGAAAATTAACGATGACCCTCCAACAAATCGCATTGAATACAATCCGTTGTTGCAAAGGTGGTTCTAAAAGCTGTACAAGTAGTAAATTGTTGGTTTCCAATAGTGAAAGACAAAGCTGCCGTGTACGTCTTCTTCATGAACTGATATCAAAACGAGGCGACAATATTACCTCACCACGACTGTTCTCAAAACCAAATAGACACTGGAAAAATGAAACTGACAAATGATACATGGATTTTCAATGATACATTCAATGTTTGGTAAGGAAAAATTACAATCAATAAATGTATCACCTGAGATCTGGCATGCTGGTGTGACAATTGTGAAATTGTATGAATCAAATTCAAAAACTTACTAAATTCGATCAAATCAGATCAAGCTAATGTTAGCGAACTGGCAAAGATTGTGTAGAAGAACAGCAATTACTCAAAAATTACTGGTCATAGCAATCAAAATTTATAAACTCTTAAATCTCGATCAAGAACACCACAACAAGATCATAATATTATGCGTGGTAACAGATTTCTATAGTAGAGAATAGCAACGTACTATATCAATTTAAATAAATAAATGTTTCATTGTGTTGAGTTAGATTTTCTCAAAATTTCACTGAATCTCGGATTGCAAATGCCTCTTAATTTTGATAAATTCTCAACTCGTTGCTTGCGAACCAAGGAACAGCTTTCGATTCATAAAATTATCTCGTCTAGTATCAATGTCCTAGAATATAACATTCTGATAATCGTTTCTAACCAAGCCACGAAACCGAATAATTCCTCATTTGAAAAACATAAATTGATAGTAGATAATACTTTTATAAATTTACTATGAATTACTATGGAGCATTCTCACTGATATTATATTGATTATCAGAATGGTTCCATTGACATTATTATACCCATATTTACCGGTAAAATTATATGTAATGGATTTATAAAGATTATGATTTATGGATTTGTATAATATTTTCGAAAATTGAATTTATAACTTGAGATATGACAGCGTACGTGGATTAGAACGAATCTCAATCATATACTGAGTGATTCATTTGAATCGACCGCTCCGTATAGAACCTCTGAATACTTTTTGAAACACGCTTTTTTACTGTCAAATGTTCTGAAAATAAATAAGGTTTGTTATTGACTAGAGTCAGTCAAAATAAGACAAGTAAATTTCATTGGAGTTAGACATCATTAAACAGTATTTGTAGAATGCATATTATTTTGGTTTTCTGAAGTGTTTTGTTGTAAAAGTATATGAGGGTTTGACCAACAAATGGTTGGTCAGTTGTGGGGTCTTTAATTCTCCAACTGTCCCAGCCGAAACAAATGCTAGTCAGGTGTGTGATTTTTGAATAAATAACACCCTGTACAATATTAACAAATGGTTTTACAGGTGTGGTGTGTGTGTATTCATAATACCCTGTATATAGTCAGATATAACAGGGTGTGAAAGTAGTTCAATGAAAAATTTTAATTCGGCAACAGTCAATTATTTCCAAAGCAAAATTCTAGATTTTTTCGTTTTACCTTCCATACATAGTACTTTTCCTGCATAAATATTGCTCTACTCCACAAATTTCGTCATCAACAAGAAGAAAACAAACTATCAATCGGCTGGCTACCGCTTGGTGCACCAATAGTTATTGCGCTTTTGTGAAATCAATTTGCTTCATATATGAACAATCATCAATCCATACATATTCACTTGCTGCAGCTGCAATATCATCAGCACCGGTATGTGGATTACTGGTTCATCTTCGGCATTACTTCCCGACGAACTGCTCACTTACATCAAAATATCGTCTTCAGTACCAATGTCTTCGGTATCGAAATAATCCCATTCGTTTGCCAAACTTTCGAGTTCTTTCATGGTTAGGAGTCGCTCAGGTCTGAAGTCGTATTTGAGTTTTTTTTGTAGCACTCGGGCCTGCCCCTGAGTCACTCATTTCAAAACACTGCAATACAACATGAAAAATAATATACGCGACTGTTAATAACGAATAACCAGCCATTTTCTAACTTACCGCAGTCCAAAGTATACTTTATCTCAAATAGAAAATATTTGAGTTTCCCGCCAAGTAGCACAGTTCAAAAATGCAAAAGTTCGAAATCAACACAAATTTTATACGTGTTATATTTTATTGTAATGCCTACGCACTCTTGGTTTTGACTGAGGAAGTTGAGAATACTCAAGTACAGAATAGAGTTATAAATATATTTTCTATATATTTTCATTACCCATAAATAAGATGTCTAAAACCATGGTGTATTCACTTATACCTGTAAAATATTGTGACAAACTGGGGGACACTTGATAAAATGAGTTATCTAGAGTTTCAGATGGCGCCGACGTCATTTCTTGTCATGACTCAGTAAACTGCAATTACAGACCACACAGGGTGTTTTTGTGATTTGTGTCTCTGATCCGTTCTGTGATTGTGCTTTGTCGCCTTTGAGGTTATGTCAATTCGTTGTGAAATATTTTGAGGTTGATCGATCGATGTAACATATTTTAGAACAGACTATTCCATGTCAGTGTTATATAGAATTTTCGAGAGGTGCTCCGAAATAATTCTAATTATGAACCGTACCAATTTATTTTATATGGTTAATTTTCTATTGATACGGATCCACCGAGTTGTTACTTATGTATTCCTGTCCCTGTTTGATCATGATAGAAACCTTATGATGGAGCGGATAATGATTTTATGAAGTGCTGTAAATTACATATAATCTCTTGATTCAGCTTTCAAACCAATAAAAGTACGGGAGATGCAATCTTTTTCGCTTTCTGAAAAATCTGTATTCTAATCTGAAGGAAGTGTTTCGCGACATATCTGAAGCTTTTGACTGTTACGTAAGCTTCATCTCTACAGCTTCAGAGAACGAAGTTCCAATTGGTTCGAATCCTATCTGAGTGAAAGAACCTCTCGGCTTTTGGACAAATTGAGAGGTTTTTACTATTTTGGCAGACAACACGACTATATTATAGCAAGAACTCAAATTATAGTTATTCTAATCCCAATTGGAACAGAAATAAAAATGAGAGCACTACGAGGAGTGTTCATATGCACTGCCCGGCAAATGGAAAATTTATATACTACCAGTGTTTTTACTTTCGAAGCGTTCCTGTTACAATCATAAAAAAGTTCTGTCGTATGGAAGAGAATTCCTCCTGGAAACTTTTTATGTCGGTCCAATTGGGATTAGAAATCATAAACCTTCATATAGCGGAGTGAAAAAAGCTTAAAATCATGCATTATTTTGGAATCCTGGAGGACTCCATGGATTTTCCTAAAACCTTCTGATATTACTTAGAAATTGCTTGCAGAAAGAAGTTACAAACTTATATTCGTGCGCTGCTTTTTTATTAATTGTTTAAATAATGGAAAACAATTTTGTTAGGCAAATTTTTTCCCAAATTGATACTATAGGGGTTTTTGAGGTCGCTCAACTAGAATATGACATTGAAAAAAGATGGCGTGGCCAGTTGTAAAAGTAGATTTCATGAATGATAATTTACAGCTACCTATTTTTTATTTATGTGTACATCTCGGAGAAAAAATTTTCTCGTTAAAGTTGTGGAGCTAATGAAGCTCTATCAAACCACTCATAGTTTGCCGATATTGGGTATGGAAATGAAATATTTCGGATTTTGAGACTATTGGACCATTTTCGAAATTAGTCGAGGTATTCATGAGAAGTATTTTTGTTTCATTCGGTTGAAAAATGTGACCTCCACTCAACAAATTTTTTATATTCCATATATAAGTTTCAATATCACATTTTAAACTGAGTTTTTGAAGCATGGCCTCAAAATTCAAATTTGTTTTTTTTTGTTTATTCAATATTTTGTGCTCGGTATTTTTCGAAATGAAATTACATTTTTCAATTGTCCTTTCCTTATTTGTCATTTTGAGAGTAATCTGTAACAATTTTAATGTTCATCTTGAAAATAAAAAAAAAATCTTAGACAGAATTCCGCTTTGACGTAATTTCATTTACGTACTATTCCATACATATTTTTCCACTTTTAAAAACATGACTTCTCGTTAGCTGCATTTTTCTTCTTTAGGTAAAATTTTTGTTATGTTGATTTTATCAATGAGATCAAAAGCTATAACAAATTTAGTGTAAAGCTCTAGTGGCTGCGTGCTCCGCCAGCGCTGCACTTCAGAGTCGCCGTTCCACATTTTTTTCGCACGTTAGCAAAAAAATTTTGCAGCTTGGTTTTTATTGAAAAAAAAAAAAATTTACCATTTTGATGTAAAATTTTCCATTTTTGCGAGTGGCACCATTATTTATTAATTCATTTTTTAATATTCACTATACAATGTAATTTGGCAACTTCTTTGTTGAATAATTAATTAAGCACACACTTTAGGGTTGGTAACTTTTTATATGTTATTCCCAACATCATCACTAATGTACAGTAAAAAGTTCCCGCAGTCCCCTAACTTTCTGAAGCTAAAATCTAATATCACTCCATTAGTGGTAAGATGACTCGTAATGTATAAATCAATTTGCATCTTCTCTGAACTACCTTTGCCCATTGTAATATTTTTTTTCCATTCAACTTGTGATTGTAATGTATCTAGTAACCGGAAGTCAAATAATTTTATTATTTCTTTTATATTCATTTTTTATTAATATATTTTGTATAAAAATTTTCCCATGAAATAACCATCTTCTGACTAAAAGTATTTGAAAATTCTAAATATAGTGGATATTTTCTTCTAAAAAGCCATGGGACCCTCTGTGACGGTTCAGAATTCCTAGCCAAAATCAAGATATCTTCATAAAATGAAAAGTCCACGCTTACTTAAGAAATTCATGTGTTTATTAAAAGTGATAATTATCCTGATCATAGTCATTAGCCTTATCGAGCTTAGGAGTTGGCCTTGTTCTTCCAACCAACTGCTTATTTGGATTACCTTCCTTCTCCGATTATCTCAAGCAAGGTTTACTGAAAAATAAAATAAAAGCATTGAGACTATTGTTTTCTCCCCTCACCTTTGTTAGTAGGGCTCACTTTTTCCGGAGAAGTCATTCTAAGATAGCTGGAAGCAGCTAGACTGTCGTAGACCAGGATTCATCGATTTCTCAACTTCATCAACAGATTTTATGATATATACAATGAACTCTCTGATTTTGTTCATGTCAGAAGGTTGTTAGAGAGGTAATAGTCCGGCAGAGTGGGCAGTAAATGGCTTGGTAATAGTTTGTATCGGAAAGTTTAATGGAACAAAGTCATCGGGGACATTTTCCAATCCCCTCAATTTTTAAGTTAATTCATCATCTAGAGACATCAGTCCACTCTCCCACCTTTCCTCATTCCTCCGTGGAAGGCCATTTGAGGAGAAATCACTTTGAAAATATCGCCAGGTAGATCAGATTTTTGACAGACAGATATAAACATTGTAGTAAGTTTCGAGGATTTCATCTCATTTTCGCGCCAACTATTCTGAGCGGGATCTTGTTCGTAGAACTATAATCTATAATCTTTGTAAACGATTAATTCACATTTTTTTTGGATGAAGTAATGTTGACAGAAAGAGAAAATTTCATAGGTTTGAAGTTTGCCATTTTGCGTGACACAAACAACAAACATCCCTCAACCGCGCCATCTACTAATGAAGTTCTAAGCAGAATTCAACGTTTTTCATTTGTTGTCCCCCAAAAATTCTAAACAAAATCGAATCAGTGAATACACCAGGGTTTTCAGACATCTTACCCATAAACAACATCACACTCAAAAATCAAACATCACACTGAAACAAATAGAAACTAAAAACAATTTGATGTTAGACAATGCTCTTCAACACTCTCCCTCAGTAATGACATCTAAAAATTGATTAGTTAATTGATTGAATTAGTTTTTGCCCAAAGGCTTTGTCAATGAATCAGCGAAATTTTCTTTCGTTGAAATGTAATTTAGGTCCAGATCCTTTCCAATAATTCGTTCTCTAACATAGTGAAAGTGGATATCAATATGTTTGCTTCCGAAGTGCATAATTTGATTTGATGAAATATGGATAGCTGCTTGGTTATCATACCGCAAAAGACAATGAAGATTATTTTTCAGATCCTTCAAAACGTAGGACATCCACATCAACGCCCGAGTTACTGCCGCATTTCCGTAAAAACCAATGTAACCACTTTGCGATTTTCGGTCATCGAGTGAGTCTGCATGAGAGGCATCGGTATGCATAACAAGCTTGGGATTATTTGTCTTATTGTATACAAGTCTTTTTTTCCTAGATCCTTTGAGATAGCGGAAGATATGTTGAACCAAGTTCGAGTGTTCAACTGAAGGGTCGGAACTGAATGGCGATATAACATTCACTGCATAGGTGATATCCGGTCTTGTACTCTTCTTCGCTTCGATTCGTCATTGAATTTTTCGGGTTTTGTTCCACTATCCCTGTGATTTTGACTGACAATTTGACATGCCAAACTTGTCAAGAATTTTCATCATATATATTTCTTGACTCAAAAGTCACTTGATTTTCTGACCACATGATTTGAAATGGAATAAGATATCTTGGTAGTGATTTCAAAATTGGAGTTCAGGAAATCTTCGATTTCTTTGACTTTTTCTTTAATAGACCCCAAAACTGAAAGGTCATCAACATAAATGGCTACTATTTGCTGTCCATCATTCGATATGGACATACATGGGTTCGCTGAAGATTGATTCTGTTCAATTTTCTTCAAAACAGAAATAATTTCTGGTTCCATTGTCGGGGGGATTGCTTGAGACCATAAATGCTCTTCTTCAAGAAACACACTCTCCTGGTTCATCATCTAGACCATCTGAAATTTTCATAAATAATGATCTCCATTCAAAAATGCAGTTTTGATATCGAATTGCCTCGCTATCATATCTTGATGTACACAATGCTCCAGTAGAATTCTCATAGTATCATACCGGACCACTGGAGAGAATGTTTCATCGTAGTCTATTCCAGGTACCTGACTGAATCCTTGAGCTATCAATCTTGCTTGTTTTTCATTATTGTCCCATAATCAGACAATTTTATTTTAAATACCCAACGACATCCAACTATTCGTTCTCCAGGTGGTTTCTCAACAATATCCCAAACTTCATTTTTCTCCATCGATTCTAAGTCGTTCTTCAATGCTCCAATTCACTTTTCTGAATCTGGAATCGAAACTGCTTCCGCAAATGTTGAAGGTTCATCTAAAGCTTTAATGCAAAAATCTTCGTAACATTTTGGTATATAGCGATTTCCCTGACTTCTTAAAACTTGAAAATCAGCAGCAGATGTGTTTCAGTTTCAGGTCGTGATTCTATATCTGGAAGTACTATTCCTTCTTCAATTTCTTCTTGAATGTTTCTGGCATCTAATAAGTCGGCCCCTGCTTCATATCCAACACTTCTTTCTGTCTCTTTTTTCTCAAATGGATGCAGAAAAATTGCACCATTATCATTTTCTGTTGCAAATTTATAATCCTTCGAAACAACGACTTTTTTGCCAGTCCAGAAACGAAACCATCCATTTTTATCACAATAACCCACCATCAGATCATCCATGGCTCTTGGGCAAAATTTGCTTCCTGGATATCTTTTTTCTCATTGATGTGGTTCTGCATTGATTAAAAATTCCAGGTCTTTCACTATCAAAAATTTCGTATGAAGTTCTTTTATGGAATTATTAGGTAGTTGATTTTTCACATAGGTGGCGTGAGCTACAGCTTCTGCCCAAAGAGACTGTGGGAGTTGAGAATCAATTGAACTTGTTCTTGCCATGGTTATCAGCGTTCTATTTAAACGTTCAGTTGGACCATTGGTTTCGTTAACTCTGAAAATAGAATTATCAACCTTTATACCACAAGATTTAAAAGGATCATGACTTAAATTCACCTCCGTGGTCACTTTTGAAAACTCTAACTCTTCTGCCTGTTTGACGTTCCATTTTTGTGATATAATCTTCACTTTCATTCTTTAGGAACGTAACCTCAGTGTATCTGGAGAATTCATCAACAAAAGAAACATAGTAATAACTTTCCCCAATTGAGAAAAAGGTCCAGCAACATCAGATAGTACTTTTTCCGATATACCTGAACAACTGCTTCCTGGCTCTCTAGGTATTTTTCTTTTAGACTTGTATTTTTCATAGCTTTCACATTCTTCTTCGGGTCTATTCTTTGGTAGAACATCAGATACAACCTTCTAAACATCTTTGAAAGTGCTCACATGAGTATGCCCTAAACGTCTGTGTCAGATAAAGTTCTTGAATCACATGTTCCTTTTTATCCGAAATTCTCCATAAAGTAATTTCGTTTTTGCTTTCCTTCATGGTAATACCTTTGGCTCTGATTCTTTTCCAAGATATGAGAGATCATTTCAACTCAGGAGAATAAAGGACATCATGGAGAGTTACATTTTTTTTATCTCCCTAAGGAAGTAATGCTTTCAGTTCCGCCTCCCCAACGTGTGTTAGTTTGATTCTCTTAGCATTCTCGAGTTTAATTGAACCCTCAATGGGCGCAGATTGATGAATAGTTTCCTATTTCCGACATATGTGAAGTGGCACCAGTATAAAAAAATCCAATCACTGGTGCTGAAAACGTGACGTTCGCAATTCTACTTTTTTTTTTCTCGACTTTTTTTCATTTTATTTTTCTGTTACGATAGAAAATCATTCGTTTTTTATTTGTAAATATATAAATATTTTTATATCAAATATATAAATTTTCGTCTCGATATTTCTGGAAGTCCTATCTCGCGACAGGAAGTTCGTCGTATACAGCCAAGTTGTATCGCAGCTCGTCGAGCTCGAGAGCTACTATGCATATTAGGAGATCAAAGCGCTGGTACAGACAATGCAGAGTGGATAGATCAAGTTGAAGTAAATGGTAGTTTCGAGGATAAGGAAGAAGATACTCCGATGCCCATCATAGATATTGCTGAGCATTCAAAAACTCCTTGGACTTCTGATAAATAAAAAAAATATTTATTTGTTGGTTATTTCAAATATTATTGATTTATTCAATTTATTGATTGAAAAAGTAATAATTCAAAATATCAATATTTGTGTTCTGTTCGATGAATCATGTACAGGGGAAGGGGTCTAGCTTTCGTGACGTGATATTCATAGCAGGGGTCACAGAAAGTGTGACGCAGAGTGACAAAGGGGGGGGGTCCAAAAAGGCAAATTTCAGTGTGAAGTATTTCATGAACAGCCCCTGAGGAAATTCACCAAAGAATCTCAAAAACATGTTTATTGGCGAAACTCTGTGGTTCATATTTGCGATGGATACATAGCCACGAGTGTAAGTGTTAGTTTCTGCAAGAACCAATTCCAAAAGGAGTATTGTTTCTTCAGCTAAAAAACTACTTACACGTTTCCAGATATTCCCACGTGACCTTTATTCCGTATGAATATTACAATTTACTCGAATATAACGTGTATATCTTTATAAGGAGTTTCTAGATGTAACATATTTCCACAGGTGCATGAAAGTTGTCGATCAATCAATAATTCTGAGCTTCAACAGTTGATTTGGAATCGGAGATCGTTAATGCATTACGTATGAGGCAAACAAGGGGCTTTTTCAATAACCAAGATTTTTTATTTCATTTTATTCATAGGCTACCCAACATACTGCAATGACATAGTGGCACAAAATAACAAGTGGTTAGTCTATAGCTGAAAAATACTTCAAAATTGGGTTACAAAAATAAAACATGGAATAAAAGAGTATAGTAAGATATTATCCAAACATTAGGATTTCTCGAGAACTAAGTTAGATAAAAATCAAGAACTTTTATATCAAGTGTTTCAATCTTATTTTGAAAGGGATAATTTTGGTGGAAAAAATGTCCAGATCTAGATTGTTGCCCACAATGGAGTTATAGGATCAAACATATCCGTAAGTGGAGAATTGAGATGAAAATTTGAATCACTCCTATCCGTTACTAGAAGAGTTATGTTTCTCGTATATGGTGTACAGTTCTTGGAAAATGAAGACAAACTGTTCGTTGAATGCAATGAAGTTTTTGAACAGTTTATATACTAGAAAATATCGAAAAAATTTCGTTTGAGTTCAAGGTGTTCTAGTTTATAGAAACTCAAGTTGGATTCATATGAAAAGTAGTGACGTTGCCTGTGATATCTATTATAGATATCTGTGGTTACTGTAACTGGGGTTCCATATTACGGATGCATATTCCAGTTTTGGTTTCACAACTGCATTATAAAGAGTTATGACAGATTAATATTCTTGAAATTCTCAGTAAACCCTCGAAACAAAACCCAGATTCGAAGACTCTCTCGAACAACGTTGTCAATATGAATAATGCCAATTTAGTGTCCAATGTGACTCTAAGGTCATTCACTGAACTAACTTGAGTCAACGTTTTCCGTTATTGCAAGGTCAAATAATTACATTTCCAAGATTCAGATTTGATTTATTGACCAAGTATATGAGAAATTGTCAAGCAACTTCCAACGCAGTATAATCCTCCTGAAATGTAATTGCTCTGTAGATTTTCAAGTCATCTTCATAAAGAGTTATTTCAAAATTATCAAAACACAGTGAATATACTGAACAGGTCCATGTTTCACCGAAATTTCTAAGTTTCACGATAAGTGTCGGGTGATGAAGCTTGTTGAGAGTCTTAGAGAAATCGGTATATACTTCACAGGTGGAAATCTTTTACCGTAAAAGCCATGTTGATAAAGTTTGATTCGAAAAAAAACCCAGGTGGTTCAGTAACGATATGGTCAGCTGTATCACTTTCATCACCGGATTTATTAATCGGAATAATTTGGGGAAAATTCAATTTTTTGTGGGAAAACACCCGTGTTCTGGGATTTGTTAAGCGGTTCCACAAGGCTCTCACAGCAGTTTTTTAGGGATATTGGGCCCTTTGTTTATGTTCAGTCCATCGATTGCCTCAACGATATGTTGTTTGTGTATGATATTCAAACTGAAATGGTTGAAAGTGTTATCGTTTATTAGGATTAGGGAGCTTGATGAGTAAGGTTAAAAAACGCTGTGAAAATATTCCGAAAAGAGTTCACTAATCGATTTGCTGTCGGAAGCGACTTTGTCCTGAAAATGAAGAGAGGCTGGCTTGGACTTAGTATTTTTTTTTGGTGCCAAGGGATGTCCAGAAGTGTTTAGGGTTGGTGTTGATGTTATTTTCGGTGGGACTTATGTTAGCATTGTTATCATTGTCTACGTTAAATTCAAACGATTTGCGTAGTGGTGAGCAAAGTTCATAATTGCCAAGAATTTTAAATTGTTTCCATTTGACGCGATGTTTCTCTTTTTGGGTTATTAGTTAGATTCCAGCTGGATTTGATATGGTTTAGATATATGGAAAGGAAGTAGTACCAGATTTATTGAAATTCTGTGGAATTGTTTCAATCATTGATGATTGGATAAAAGAGATTCAGTGATTTGATCCGTCTCCACCTGAGAGTGAAAATTACGGTTGATTTGGGATTTACACGTGTCGGTTCCAGGTGAGATTTCGGAGTGTGACAGGATCAAAATTAAAATTGAAATTAATGAAGGCATCCCCAAATAAGATTAATTTTTTATTCCGATAATTATGAATAACATTTTTATCAGAGAGTTGGGAAATCAATTTGGTGAGCGACTTGAAATTGAATATTGATATTCATTAGGAACTTTTTTAAAGGCTTTACGTTGGATGGCTTAATGAGTTTTTTGAGCTTCTGCAACGTATCCTCAACAATGTACTAGTGCTATGCGAAAAATTGTTATACTGTCTGAAGTGAATTCTCCAATCTTTTGAATGATTTATAATATTACTGGATATTTGCGGATTTATGTCGAGTGATATAGGCAAGTTCAAATCGACCCAATTGAAGCTCCTTCACGATCAACAAAGTGGCAAGCGACACTTAATATTTTTCTAAAAAGCTCATTATATATCTATTACCAAGTGAGTTACAGCTTCCATGGCACCCGTTTCACGTACTCACGTATTATGGGAACGGTGATCAGAGTATTCAGAATTCCCTCCAATGTTTTCAAAATACATGACGTTGAAGAGATTTGGTAGAAGTATCTTCAATTTGGATTTCTATTTGGTTTCAAAATCAATATTATCTCTCTGGTATCATATACGGTACTACGGTTTTAATTTATTTCACAAACGTTCACTACATGATGCCGGTGTTTCGCCCACTGTTATCGTATCTGATATGCGTCTACTAATGCAAAAAAATCAAGGGATCGTGGATCATGTGTCTCAAGCAAGTTGTTTGTTTTTTACATATTGACGCCATGGCTGCCGTTGATAAAAATGAACAGAATGAAAGTAAATAGCTGTTCGAGCATACTTGATGGGGAAAGGTGAGTCGGGCATTCATAATTTTCCATCGCCTGAACCTAAGGTATCATTGATGATAGCTTGGGATACTTACATTTGGAAAAAAAATGATTATCAGGGAAATTTACTAACGCAGAACTTCAGGATATCGCGGATAATGTAAATTTAGATGAATCTGATTTGGATGAGAATTTGCTTGATGATAATGATGGTTGGGATGAATGGGATAACCATATAAACGTATTCGGAGCCAGTCAGGATTAGATGGTGGTTGAAAGTGACGAGGAAGTTGATAATGAGGGTGGCGTCAAAGGAAATAACAGTTCAAAAGATGACTCACCCTTAGTGAATTCCAAATGGGAAGAAACGGAAACGGAAGAGCACAAATTTCAACCGTCAACTGAAACATTTTTCGCCCTGTGTTCGACATCTTTTGGAGCGCGAAAACTTTCCCAAACCTATTACCTACATCAACAACCATTTTTTTCCAATCCATGTACACAAACATGAGAGAAGTAAAAAACCCTGGAAAATATTTGCATAATAGTGAAGAAGAATTTGAAAAGTTTTTTGCATGTATGCCAATTGGAATTTACAATTCACCCAGAATCCGAATGTTTTGGAGACTGGACTCTAAAGTACCAATAGTTTCAGATACCGTGGACGATGATTCTATATCCAAAGAAACTAGAGCAAATGATTGGTTCTGGAAAGTAAGACCGATGTTGGATCGAATTCAGAGCGCATGTCTGCAAAATAAAAAAACTTCAAATGTTTCTATCGATGAGCGAATGATTTGCTTTAATGGAAAAGTTTTGATGAGACATTTGTGCGAGAAAAACCATGTGGGGTTGAAAAATTTTGTCATGACGACTCCTACAAGGATTCCAGTAGACTATCTGTTTCTGTCGATAGATACTTCACATCTGAGACGTTGATTGATACACCAACTTTTCGAGAAATTTACCTAACTGACACATTCATAAAAATGAGGGTACCAATAACCAATGTGCAGTTTTTGACAGACAAATATTTACAAAAGTCGAGAAGGGGCTCTCATGATATGCTAGTAACTGAGTATAACAAAGTGACTGTTGTAAAATGGTTGGATTCTGAACCTATCCAGGAGGAGAGCGCTTGTCGGTGAAGGAGAAAAATACCATGAAATCACTCAGCCATCAGTCATTCCGTACGACAATGAGAAAATGGTTGGTGTGGACATGCTGGATAGCGTTATGTCGAAATACCCTGGGAGTAGCAGAACAAAAAAACGAACCATTCGATCTATTTCGGCATTCAGCGCTGCTTCTAGCTGGCTATAGAACATGGAAAATTGTTTGGAGGCTGGAGTTCCTAGAAGGGATATTGAAGATTACTTGTCATTTAAGTTTTCGCTTGCTAAATCTCTTTTGTACTCGGAAGAAACAAATTCATCCGATCAGGAGGACAGTGCTACTGAAAACAAGCCGAACAAAAAAGGAAAATCGCGCCAATTTTTGACAGATGCTTACGAATTGTGAGAGCCAAGCATCTCCCAGAATTCGTTAGTGAGAAGCAGAAATCGAGATCAAAATGCAGATATATTGGATGTAAAAACTTAACATTATGTTAGTGTGTACAATGCAATCTATTCCTATATTGTAGCATTCAAAGAAATTATTTTTTTAATTTTCACAAATGAATGTTGAACAAATATTCTTTTTTCCTATTGTCAGGGTGGGGTACCACTGATGATACCACAATTTTTGAAGAAAATACAAATGAGTTTTTTTTTGGACGAATATTAGTGTTCCAGAACCCCCTAAGATGCTTCATTTTGCTTGGCATCGCAAAATACATGGTAATTCTGTCTTGAGCCCGAGGAGGATATTGTCGTGAACCCAGGGGAATCGCTATCAGGGGGTAAACTCAGATGGTAGTTGGGTGTTGAAATCAGTAGAGCATGAGTAAAAAATACACATAGCTTTCAACAATGGATTTCACTAAGAATAAAGATACAAATATAAAATATGAACTAGACTTACCGGAGGAACATTTTCAGAAATGATGGATGTGTTTGTTCTCTTCAAAGGTCTGCATAAAAACTAAACTAAGCACCTTCCGATTTTCGTTGGAAGTACAATCATGCATGTCAGCAAAATGTTTGCATTATTCGTTAATTGCTGGACATCATAATAAGATTGAGGTAACTGAACTTCTAGTTGATCAAACTATTATGGTAAGATGCATTACCGTAAAAAATTTGTAAATTGAAATTTCTTTGGGAATTTGGCTTTTGACAATATGAGAACTAGTCAATTTAAATAATAAATAATAATAATAAATGATTTATTCACACTCACATTCACAGTAATTTACAGAATATAAAGTAAAATAAAATGGGTATGTGAATAAATAGACAATACCTACGAGATGCATATATATCGAGATATGCATGCATCTGTATGCAGGTTTCGTTGGTTAACATGAGCGTTAGTAAGTATATATAATACATTATAAAATACAAAATATAGGTAGATCTAAGTAGTATGAAATACGATTCGATAATATAAAATTACATATGAATATAGTTAAGTTGAGTTAAAAGCCTATAATAGCATATAAATATAACAATATAATGAAAGTAAGATTGGTATGTAAACTGTGAGATTGGTATATTGGAAAAATTTAAGAACAAGAACAGTAACACTCGCTTGGCTATTACTGGTAAATTTTTATCGTAGTATGAGTGTTGAGATCCTTTTCTTGGAGCTGATTTATCGACGCGAGTCTAGAACAATTCACAGTTTAGTTATGGAGAAAGCATTTGATGGAGAATTGAAAGAGCTAGAAATCTTTCAAATTGTATTAACTGTTTTTTGCGATGAAAAAGTTTTTGTTGAATTAAATTAGTATTCTTAGTAGTTTTATTCATATTACCGAAGAAAGTTCTTCAGCTAGCAGAATGGAAGTTCAGTTTGTCCTTGAACCTTTTTGTTGTTCAAATATTTATTCCAGTTTAATTGATATCCACCACCGAAAAAAAATCTACTCCTAGAGGTAGGAAAATGGAGGATGATTGTTGTTTCATATACCGAATTTTCAATTCTCAACCGATTCTACCACACATAACTTTGTACTGGGTTATCCGATACAGATGATTCTTGTTTTATTCTATAGGGTATGCTTGGGTGTTGGTCCTATTTGAATTCGAATACATCACAATACGGGTGGGAAAATAGGGGATGATTTATTGATTTTACACCTGTGGACCGATTCTGTTGAAACTTGATACACATATGTAGTGCTGATGACACTACAACATAATGGAGGCCCGGAATTAATCTGATGATGGAGACAGAAGACAGTCGAGAGATCTCCCCAACGGTTCACAGCAGCTACCTCGTGTTTGGGGTGATATGAACATATATAATTACATGTCCTGACTAACTCACTCACTGATTGACTGATATACGATCAACGCCCAGATCGAACCGCTGAACCTGATAGCTAAAATTTTGACAGCATATTTTTTCTATATTCAATCCCTGAAGGGGTGAAAAGGTGGGTAAGAAGAGGGGTGAAAATGAAAGTGAAATTGGTTTTGAAGTTAAAGTCATAGAAATTAGTATTTGGGCTCTTTTTCACAAATAGAGATAAATATGTTTCATGATTTTTGGAAATTCAACCCCTGAAGGGGTGAAATGGGCGTTAAATTGGGATTGGATGTATGTATAGGAGTTCCGTTAGTTTTTAAAAATCCAACTCCTAAAGGGGTGAAATGGAGGCTGAAATTATGTATAAGGGTTCCGTTAGTAGTGGTCATAAAAATTGGTATTTGAGGTCTTTGTAAGGGAAGGGAAATACCTGTTTCAGTGTTTTTATAAATGCAACTCCTAGGAGGGTGGAAGGGAGAAGGGCGAAAATTTGTGTTGGGATTGCGTTAGTTTCGAAGTAAGAGGCATAATAATTGATATTCGAGGTCTTTGTTACAAATAAAGTAATATGTGTTTCGGTTTTTTCAGAAATTCCGTCCTTAAAGGGGTGAGTGAATTTGTGATAGTCGTTACAAAAAATACAAAACTCAATGCGGATGAAATCGCTGGTACCAGCTAGTTATAGTATATAATAGTTAATGGTTGAAGTAAGGTGGGTGAGTAAGTATTTTGGAAGTAATCCAAAGTAAGTTGGTAGCAATAGGTATATTTTAGCTACGAAAAATTTTAAAATGAAAACTTTTTAACAAAAAATTGAACCGACGGAAAAATAAACTGAAAAGTGTAAAATAAAATGAAACATATTAATCTCAATAACTAAGCTCATAAATTAATGTGAGTAACTAATTTTGAGTCGGCGCCAAAAATCTCCAGCAAAAAACAATAACATTTCAAAAATGCGCTTTCCGCTCGACCACTCGCGCAACGACGTGTGCCCTCACGTGTGTGCCCTTCGGGTAGCTGTCTCGAAAACGCTCGGCAATTTACGGCGAAGGAACGCGCCACTGCTGCGCGCCCCGCTGTCATCATTTTACGCTTTACGTAATTAATTTGCTTGTTTGTTTGTTTGTTTGGTGCCGACTCAAAATTAGTCACTCACATAATTTAGGAAAAAGGTTCATTTAATTTTTTGCTTTTCAGTTTCTTTTTTTGTCGGTTCAATTTTTTATTAAAAAGTTTTTATTTTTGTTTTTATGATATGCTTGCCTTTCAAATCCATAACTGTGCTGTAAGTATTCTACTAATTGGGATGAGAGGTTTTTATACATCAATATTCGTATAAATCAAATTAAACAAAGAAACTTCAGTAATTGTTTTATCTATAATCTATAAAATTGGAGCGAGGGTCTTATGTTCGGAAGTCTTTTTCATTTTGGCCTTTGAAGTTGAGAATTGGAATGGATTCTTACAGATCTGAATCCATGATTTCAGGGACATCACACCATTCTGGTTTACTGAAAATGTTTGGTGATTTTATTGATATGTTAAAAGTCATTTGGTCCGATGAGTTCAGCAGGAAAATCGTCGTTTGAAATGATCAGGTATAGTTTAACCATTTTCAATTACAGAAGCTGTTTCTATCCAAAGAAACCGAACGAAAAATAATGTGTACTGCTCGTAAACATTCTCCGACGGTAGATGAAAAGAAGATCAAAAGAGCCGATAGTCAATGTGGGTTTGAGTGATAGCTGTTTGAGTGACCGCAAGCCAATGATAATGCCTGTAGGTGTGTCTATACGTTGAGACTAATTAATCACCAGTTTCAGCAGGTCCGATTAAATGAATGCCAGTAGCGTCTCTGGTCTGGGATCAAAATAGGTTTTAAAATATTCTATAGTTGTGATGTGTTTTGTTTTTTTCGACCATGGGAAAATGAAATTATGATGATCCGATTATCTATTGATACATACTTCCTCGTTTATGACATATTTTTTTATTTTAAAATGTTTTTTAAATATCTGAATAAAATTAGTTATCTCCGCCTGTGCTGCTCAAAGGATTGCGCCTCAAGACTGGAAAACTTGTTTTTTATGCTTCTGCAATTGTTAATGGATGAACTATAACTATTGTTCGGAATATCCATCTGTCAGTTACCACTGAGAAGATCTTGTACAGAATCCAAGAATTGATTTCAATTGAAATCTCCACGAAAACAAATTTCTTGTGAAAGTTATGGAAATAGACTTTTCAGAATTTTTATTGTTAATTTGAATCGGATGTTTGGTAAATAGATTCATTACATAGGAAAAATTTGCAAATTGCCTTCAAGGACTATTTTTAGGCCAGAAAGTTTAATTAAAATTCTAAATAAGAAACATCTAAGATTCTTTAGTATCGTTACTGATAAGGCTAAGCACAATTTGAACAATAGGCCATGATTACGGTATCGGATTACCATTTATAATGAGTTTTTTAGATGTGTGGCAGAAGTATATTCGGTGGTGCTTTGAAACCTGCCCATGAATCAGTTTGCTTTGGAACAATAAATCCCCTGCTCAAATCAAAATAGCCACCAGCAAACCTCCACAAAACGCTCATGAAACTGAGTTGACTCCAAATGGCACTTAAATTGTTCTTGGGAAGCCCCACCAACGAGTGTGCTGAATAACTCGATCAAAGCCTGACTGTGTAAATAATGTGTGTTTTCCTGAAAAAAATTAAACATTATTATTTTATGTGTTCCTTCGATATCATCAAATGAACAGTTGTTCCGAGGAAACATCAGTGAGTTATCATCATGAGTTCATTGCATTTCGTTTCAATATACTGGAGAATATGTAAAAATCTTCGAGGAACAGTATGCATAGTTCTATCAGTCCTTCAAGAAAACTTTCCACCATAGCCTTTGAATGGGAACAAATGAATCAGTTATCAATATCTTATGAAACATGGCAGAGATATAAACTGTTTTTCGATACTAATGGGGCCCAAACACATCAATCTGATCCATTTAACTGTCTTGCGTATCGAAACTTCACAGCCTTCCTGATTTAAATATGAACTTTCGTCGGACTGGCACACTGTCAGACACAAGAAGCATCATCCATAATAAATGGCCATCACTTTGAACTGTCGGACGGCGTTTTCTCGGGCCGAAACGTCCTAAAGCCCCAGTCTATATGCTCATAGAGAATTCATCATTATTGGGGAAAGCAGGGAGGACAGTTGAATTTGAGAGTGTCTCGGATTCTCTCCCTTGAATTATTTATAATGGTTGATAGAGGATTGCATTGTTTGAATACGGGACAGTTCCACACTCCATGCCATAAATTGATCAGAAAATCTTGTACATTATTGAAATGATTCCAAATGAAAAATATCGCTACTATTTCATAATAACGTGAAAATGTTTCCTGTTTTTTTCGATGTAGAATGATCATGAATAATTCAAATATATAGAAAAGTAAGGATACCCTCCAAAATAGAATAAAATGAAACTGAAACTAAATGAAGAATTCAATCCAGAATAGAATATTGCTCACAAAAGATATAGAAATGAGCTCAATAAATTATTAAGAATGACAAAAAATGAATACTACAAAAATAAATTGAATGGAAACAGAGGAGACCCAAAAAAAACTTGGGAAATAATAAACGAACTAACAAACAAAACTATCAAGAAAATTAAAATAGGCAACATAAAAGTCAACGATAAAATACTATCAGATGATAAAGACAAAGCGCAGGCTTTTAATGAATACTTCACAGATATAGGGATAAAAATGACTAAAAAAACCGATGTATCACATACTACACCACCTAATTTTATAAAAGATGAATCTGTTACCAGCTCACTCTTTCTCATACATGTAATTTAGAAAAATATAATAGAATTTGTTTCTGAATTAAAAAATAACTGTGCACCTGGACCCGATGGAATAAAAACCAAACTAATTGAAACGTATCATCCTTATCTAGTAGAACCATTAACCTACATAATAAATTAAATTTTCAAAACAGGAACAATACCAGTACAACGGAAAGAATCGAGAGTTACTCCCATTTTGGAATCAAGTGTCAAATCAGGAATGGAAAACTACCGGCCAATCTCTGTGATCGATAACTTCGCGAAAATACTAGAACATGCTTTGAAATCACGCTTGGTTGATTTAAAAAAAGGGACACCCGGGTGGAACGAAGTTCCTTTCGATTAATTAGTGAAGGAATTGTAATAATTTTTTTTTTAAGTTATGATAATATTTTTTTTGTATATATATATATATATATATATATTGTTATGTTATGTTATGTTATGCCAGTTGTAAATTTTAAAAGACTAAAATCCCACAAAAAAGAATAATTACTAGATGGTTAATGGTTTCAAGAGTTTGTTTGTGAATAACTTTTGAAATTCTATGTATATTGTGAGGCTAGGTAGAATATGGATAGATAAAAATGTCAAAATACTATAAAACAATCAATTTCATACACTGTCAAAATTATTATAACTCATAATTGCTTAAAAGACAATAAAAAGTCTAAATTTACAAAATTTTCAGGAATAAACAGTAATCAACACATTTATAAATCTGAAACATACAGTATATGAAACTGTAGCTAACTAAAAGTAGCCAATGATAGAACAGCAAATGTCTTTATAAAAATAGCCAATCAGGGAATAGATGGTCAGGTGTAAAATTGGAAATTGTGGGAGAGTCGCAATGAGATGGTATCAGAAGCAATTATTTTTGAAATTTGTAAATAATGATAAGAGTGGAAGAATAATTGTTTATATAAATTATGCAATATAAATAAAAACAGTGAAAAGTGACAATTTAGTGCACCAATTCAAAAATTCAAATGAAAAAACAAGGAGAAAAGAGGTATCTAGGCGATAGATAAAAAAGCTTCAAGGGGGATCGAAAATAAATTTCCAAGCGGATGCCACGCAAAAATTTTACTGAAAGAAAATTGGAATAATCCCATCAGTTGGTAAACAAAACCAATATTACCTTAATGATAACATATCCACGGATCCAAATGCTGATTTCCGCATCTATATAGTTCCTGATTCATGGTATTGCAATCCTGACAGCGATTGGAGAGAGGAGACATCCTGATTCATGGTATAATTAGAACACCAACAGTTCCAACCAGGTATAAAACTTCAATAGTGTTTTTTCGGTCCTGAACTATTTCACCAATAATGAACTTCACATTCGAAGAACTTTATGTCACTCTAATTTGAACAACAACAGAAAATTTCACTCTCACGGAAAAAGTGAGGTTCTGTTTATCTATCCATGATCTGATTTATCATTATTATCCGTGAATATTTGTTTGATTCACCCTAGTATAAGTTATTTCTCGTAGGCCAGGTATTTTAAGTCTTCCTGAATAAAGGAGATAATTGCTTTATGATATTTTGTTGTTTGTTTTCTCACAATGATCAATAACATACCAAAGAACATTCAATAAACTGAAGTTAGCCAGTAGTGGCAGTGTCTCTATTGCCTTGAACCGGCCACCTTGAGATAAGGGCGTACCAACTGTTGCTTAGCCGTGGTGGGGAAAATAATAATTGTTGGTAGCGTGACGAGAGAACAGTGACGTTCGCTGGCAATTATTATTACAGCATACAATACAGGGGCAGAAATATCTATTTATATCATATCAATTTGGCTCACAAAGAATACCAAAAATAATTAGCAATTTCAATATACAAAAACAATATATATATATAATATTTCCAATTCATCAAAACATAACAAAATGGCACCCAAAACGTGGGGCAAAAATATTACAATATTATATTTAAAAAATTCATCATTAAATAACAATATATATATATATATATATATATATATATATATATGCACTCTGTCTGTCTATTCTTTCGTACACGTCATAGATGCGCGGGACTTTGTAAACACAACAGAGAGTGTATATATATATATATATATGAAAGGAGGGTAGTCGCTGACTAGTTAAGAGTAAAACTAATAGTAGGGTCTGCAGCAATGTAAAAGAAAACTCTTTGAAGTTTTTCCAAGCTTTCGGAATCGTTTATTCCATCATCAGGGAGACTACAAATGGAAAAAATTGTGCATATAAGAACTGTAAAAAACAAATTATATGAGTACATACATCTATCTTGAGGATGTTTACATATAAGTACATAATGGTATATAAGATACATTATTAATAGAAAATGACTTCTAGCTTTTGGATAATTAATTTCAAATTACATTTCTGAATGAAAAGACAAATTCTTGTACATAGAAACAACATTCAGATATTCATTCTCGGAACTGACAGTTACTAATCTGACAATGACACTTCTCATCGTAGAACAATTCAAATTTAGTTTAGGTTAGAATCACCACGTTCAGAAAACTTTTTTGAATGAAAAACAAATTCTTGTACATAGAAAAAAATTAGAATTCATTCTCGGAACTGACAGTTACTAATCTGACAATGACACTTCTCATCGTAGAACAATTCAAATTTAGTTTAGGTTAGAATCACCACGTTCAGAAACTCTGACTTCTTGGTGTTTTATGTCGAGTGAAAGTAAAAAAGAATAAATTTCACTCAGATGGTTTATATCTGTTTTTTATTGATGGAGTCATTCTCTTGATAGATAAAAGCCATTTCTAAGAAAGACCTTTTTGAAAGATGTGATTCTCTTGCAAGAACAGTTGTTGAAAGGTAGTTCATTTGGTGGTCACAATCATTGACATGTTTAGCTAAAGCACATCTCTCAGGATGTACTCTACTATCACTCTTATGAGAAATGATTCTATCCTTCAATAATCTTTTTGTTTGGCCAATATAATTCTTATCGCAATCATGACAAGGGATACTATAAATAACATTAGTAAGTGATAAAAGAGGAATTTTGTCTTTTACTTTTGAATATATTTGTCTTATTGTAGTGACTGTTCTATTTGCAATTTTGATGTTTTCAAAAGGTTTAAAAATTCTGGTCAGTTTAGGTGTTATTTCTTTTATATAAGGTAACGAAGCATAAAAAATTGAAACTTGATTCATATCAGTAACACGTTCATTATGAGAATTGTTATTTTGTCTTATGGTATTATCAACTTCTGTTAAGGATGTGCTAAATAATATTTTTTTAACTAAAGATGGTGGATAAGAATTTTGTAAGAAAAGTTCTTGAAGTTTGTTCAAATTTTTTTTATGGAAAGATATATCAGAAATTTTGAGTACTCTGTCTTTCATTTGTTTCAACAAATTCACTTTCATCGAAAATTTGTGATAAGAAAAGAAATTCAAATACCTTCCTGAACTGCATGGTTTTCTATACCAATCAATCAATATTGTGTTATCAACCAATCGGATAAGTTTTGTATCAAGAAAAGGTACTGAGAGATCTAAGTCTTCTGTTTCGATTGTGAATTGTATGAATGGGTCGTAGCTATTAAAAGTATCCAAAATTTCTCTTATACCATTTGTTGGTAAAGCTAAAATTATATCATCCACATATTTCTTGCCAGTTTAGATGTTGTCTCTCTTTTTAGTAATGTTTATCTAGATACTTGCCTTAGAGCAATAGATAAGAATTGGGTTCGCATCAGTAGACACTGTACTATTGAAAAAGATTGTTTTTCCAACTTGATAAGATTCCTCTTTGAAAACAACTATTTTTCATTCAATGGAAAATATTTCAGACAAACTTTTGGAACTCCTATGGGATCTTCAATTTCACCAATTCTTGCAGCTTATGTTATGGATGAATTGCTAGACACAGTGATTCCAGTACTCTCTTTTGAATTATTTTTCATCAAAAAATATGTGGATGATATAATTTTAGCTTTACCAACAAATGGTATGACAGAAATTTTGGATACTTTTAATAGCTACGACCCATTCATACAATTCACAATCGAAACAGAAGACTTAGATCTCTCAGTACCTTTTCTTGATACAAAACTTATCCGATTGGTTGATAACACAATATTGATTGATTGGTATAGAAAACCATGCAGTTCAGGAAGGTATTTGAATTTCTTTTCTTATCACAAATTTTCGATGAAAGTGAATTTGTTGAAACAAATGAAAGACAGAGTACTCAAAATTTCTGATATATCTTTCCATAAAAAAAATTTGAACAAACTTCAAGAACTTTTCTTACAAAATTCTTATCCACCATCTTTAGTTAAAAAAATATTATTTAGCACATCCTTAACAGAAGTTGATAATACCATAAGACAAAATAACAATTCTCATAATGAACGTGTTACTGATATGAATCAAGTTTCAATTTTTTATGCTTCCTTACCTTATATAAAAGAAATAACACCTAAACTGACCAGAATTTTTAAACCTTTTGAAAACATCAAAATTGCAAATAGAACAGTCACTACAATAAGACAAATATATTCAAAAGTAAAAGACAAAATTCCTCTTTTATCACTTACTAATGTTATTTATAGTATCCCTTGTCATGATTGCGATAAGAATTATATTGGCCAAACAAAAAGATTATTGAAGGATAGAATCATTTCTCATAAGAGTGATAGTAGACTACATCCTGAGAGATGTGCTTTAGCTAAACATGTCAATGATTGTGACCACCAAATGAACTACCTTTCAACAACTGTTCTTGCAAGAGAATCACATCTTTCAAAAAGGTCTTTCTTAGAAATGGCTTTTATCTATCAAGAGAATAACTCCATCAATAAAAAAACAGATATAAACCATCTGAGTGAAATTTATTCTTTTTTACTTTCACTCGACATAAAACACCAAGAAGTCAGAGTTTCTGAACGTGGTGATTCTAACCTAAACTGAATTTGAATTGTTCTACGATGAGAAGTGTCATTGTCAGATTGGTAACTGTCAGATATAAACCATCTGAGTGAAATTTATTCTTTTTTACTTTCACTCGACATAAAACACCAAGAAGTCAGAGTTTCTGAACGTGGTGATTCTAACCTAAACTAAATTTGAATTGTTCTACGATGAGAAGTGTCATTGTCAGATTAGTAACTGTCAGTTCCGAGAATGAATATCTGAATGTTGTTTCTATGTACAAGAATTTGTCTTTTCATTCAGAAATGTAATTTGAAATTAATTATCCAAAAGCTAGAAGTCATTTTCTATTAATAATGTATCTTATATACCATTATGTACTTATATGTAAACATCCTCAAGATAGATGTGAGTACTCATATGATTTGTTTTTTACAGTTCTTATATGCACAATTTTTTCCATTTGTAGTCCCTATGAAATAAACGATTCCAAATTGGAAAAATTAAAAGTTTTCTTTTACATTGCTCAACCCTCTATTATTTTACTCTATATATATATATATATATATATATATATATATATATATGCACTCTGTCTGTCTATTCTTTCGTACGCGTCATAGATGCGCGGGACTTCGTAAACACAACAGAGTGTATATATATATATATATATATATATATATACTCTCTCGACTTCGTAAACACAACAGCGTACAGGTTAGAACACGCACGACTTGCTAAATACATACGCATTGATATTGTAATATTAAAATATAATTTGCTTTTAAATTTATTAAAGTTATGACGCGTACACTTGCTAAACACACAATAATGGAGAGATTGTAACGCGTATGACTTGGTTAGCACAATAGTCAAGAGAGGAACTTGCTAAAAATACATAAGCATTTATTATTGTCTGTATAAAGTCTCTACTTACCTAACTCCATCAGCAATATCCGGAACTTGTGCGAAAACACTGTCAGGATTCATTATTGTTATTATTTTTTATTTTTTATTATGTACAAAAAACCTGTATACACTCAACAAAAATAATCGTCGCGACTCCACACTGTTCAATGTGAAATAGAAAGACGAAACGAAAATAACTGGCTTGCTTTCTATGAGAGAGAGACAGACAGAGGGGCCGCTCGGCTTATAACCATAGCGAAAGTCTCGTTACAACGTTTGGTTTTAATTTATTCCGTCTAGCCCCCGTTCGCAACGCGCGATAAGGAACTACATTCCAAAAATAAAGTTGTAACAGAGAGACAATTCGGTTTCATAAATAAAAGTGGTACCGAATCCGCCATAATGAATTTCATATCACAAACAACAAGGGCCTTGGATGATTTCGAAAAATGCCTAGCAGTTTTTTTGGATTCATCCAAGGCTTTTGATACAGTTTCACACGAAAAACTTATCAACAAACTATACACGTATGGTGTCCGAGGACCAGCAAATTCAATCTTTAAAAACTATCTATCACACAGAAGCCAACATGTCAAAATCGGTGACAGCACAAGCTGTTCTCGCGAAATTTCTGTTGGGGTACCACAGGGCACAGTTTAAGGTCTGATACTGTTTTTAATTTATATTAACAACCTAGTTGACATTAGAAATATCAAAGGTCACCTCATTTCATACGCTGATGATACAACAATTATTTTCAAAGCTTATACGTGGCAACAGGCATACAACGAAGCAGAACAAAGCCTAGAACACATACAGATATGGTTAAATGACAATCTCCTTGATCTCAATGTTTCAAAATCCAAATTTATAACATTTTCTCTTCAAAATAACCAACATCCCAAAATTCAGAACATTCAGATACATCAGCCAAATTGCCCCAAAATATCTTGCTAGAGCCCAAATATTGAGGAAGTGGCGAAAATAAAATATCTAGGTGTATTTTTGGACCAGCGTATGACATGGGATGAACATGTCTCTCATATGGTCAAAAGACTTAGGCAACTGACATATAAAATATACAACATTGGTGATGTTCTAACTTAACAAAACCTGATGATAATTCACAATTCCTTGGTTATATAATTAATTAGATATTGTATAACAGTATGGGGTGGAGTATTCGAGAATGTACTGAATAATATTCAAGTGACCCAAAATTCAATTATAAAAATAATCTTTGGAAAACGTAAACGTTTCGATACCCAACTATTGTATATGAAACTAATTCACTTGACGTCACAAGTCTATACGCGTTCCAATGTCTTGTTTGGATCTATTCCAACAAAATAACTCAGAACTCGAATGAAACTAAGAATACCAGATATACACAAAACTTGTCCGTACCATTCTTCAGGAAAAGTCATATGCAGAGAACAATATTTTATTTTGGTCCAAAACTATATAATATATTATCAGGCGGTATAAGAAATATTTCCAATTTCAAAATATACAAAACAAATATCAAGAATTTCATTATTAATAACAACCAACTTATAATGACCCTCCTGAAAAACACACCTTCATAATATAGAATCCGTTACCCAATGAGAATCTGTTTAAACCGAACTGAATATATTGTAAATATAAAACACGGTTCTACGTTTCACTGTTTCATCATGTCCTCATAGTCCTCATAGTCCTCATAGTCCTCATAGTACTATAAACGTATCACTACCATGTTCTCGCTCTACCAACTTTCTCTGTTATATCATATGTTCTTGGCTAATTATCTCATATTATACAGTGCTTCTCAGAAGTCCCCTCCCCCCCTCTTATTTTTGGAACGAATATACATAAACAACTGAAATTTGGAAACTGAATATTAATGATTGTAAACTTTCCTACTAGTGATGATACATGAAGAAATCGTCAAAGATGACGTCACAAGGCCATTGTGACCAATAATTTTAGATGGAACCATACGGCAAGCGACACCTCTTTCAGAAGGTATTGAAAAAACATATTCAATTATACTAATTTTGTTTGTGTTCATGGCAGTTTTGGCAATGTGCTTTAGAAAAACGCGAAGCTGTGATGAATTAAATCAGTTGATACTAAAATTCAAAATTCAAGCACCGTCTCTGGATAGTTGTCGAATAAGCTGACTTTTTTGTTAGTCTCCCTAATTCGAAGTTTTTGTAATTGTCCAAGTTTTTGTTTATTCAATAATTTGTGTATTGTTGATCGAACGTTTAACTGTTTTAGCAGCTTTTGGTACTTTTAATATTTTTGAACATTTTAATAATTTGTTAAACTATTGTGAGCCGAACGCTTAAGTGCTTCAAGAAGCGAAATTGTAGGTGCTTTAGGCGATAAAGTAGCAGCGATCCTAATCCTTGGTGAAACTGGACAAAATATTCATGCAGCAGAACGCATTTTCAATGAGAGGTTTCCCGATCGCCCCGTTTCGAGAACTTATTCAAGGGTGCTTCTTCGTGAGTTTGAAACAACGAAAAGTATAAAAAATACTGGCGAATAATAGTTTATCCTACTTCTTCAACAACCACGTTGCATCTACCTGTGAAGTCAGTCGAAGTACAGTACACAGGGTGTTGAGAAACACAAATTTCATCCATACAAATTGAAAATGGTTCATCAACTAACAGACGACGATCCAGACCGAAGACTAGAATTTTGTGAAAATATGGAAACTAAAATTAACCAACAGCCAGACTATGTCAAAACAATTTGTTTCAGTGACGAAAGTACTTTCTATCTAAATGGAAATGTGAATACACAGAATGTGACGCAAATCCTCACCTGTTTCGTGAAACACATACCCAATTTCCCCAGAAGGTGAATGTTTGGGCAGGTATCCTGGGAAACCACATCGTTGGGCCTCTTTTTTTCAAATACTTATTTAACTGGTGAGGTCCATCTGGAGCTGTTGCAAAACATAATAGAACCGTTAATCCTTGAAATTTTGGAAGATAATCCAGATTAATTCGGCAATTCGGAAATAATATTCCAACAGGATGGTGCTCCTTCACACTATTACGGTGCAGTAAGACGGTATTTGGATGAGGAGTATCGTGGTAGATGGATTGGGCGACGAGGTTCAACGGAATGGCCAGCTCCATCACCGGACCTCACACCTTTGGATTTTTTTCTGTAGGGGTACCTTTAATCGGAAGTTCACGCTACTGAACCTGACAATATTGACGTTTTAAAACAACGTATTGTTGTAGAATGTGAGGCTGTTTTCGCAGACACATTTGCAAAAGTACGAGAAGAGTTCAAAAATAGGATGTTTCACTGTCAGGAATTGAATGGAGGTCACTTCGAACAATTTCTTCAAGTTGATACTGATTCTTAAACCTGTAATCAATATGATACTGAATGGAATTTAAATTTTGATGTTTACTAATGATCCATTAAAACTGCCATAAACACAAACAAAATTAGTATCATTCAATAGATTTTTTCGATACCTTTCAAAAGAGGTGTCGCGTGCCGTAGGGTTCCATTTAAAATTATTGGTCACAATGGCCTTGTGACGTCATCTTTGACGATTTCGTCATCTATCATCACTAGTAGGGAAGTTTACAACCTTTAATATTCAGTTTCCAAATTTCACTTGTTTTTGTATAATCGTTCCAAAAATAAGAGGGGGGGAGCGGACTTTTGAGAAGCACTGTATACCTAGTCACTATTATATCTGTCCTACCATGTTCGATTTATAGAAATGTCACCATGAGGCGGAAGATGGGGAGCAAAAAACAAGCCAAATGCGCTGAGTTTGTCCTCCACCTATTTCCGAGTGGTCCAAATGATCTATGTTAAGCAAATGTATAACCTTTTCAAATGAACAAAACTTCTTCAAACTTCATTCTTTATCTTGTGGATTGTCCTTCCGAAATATACAATTGGTGATCGACGGATACTGAGCGAAGAATTCAATAAATGTTGTTTGTATTAGTTTTGTTGACACAAGGAATGATGTTAACTTCTGAGATTGAACCTTGATTGAAGTATATGATTGATTACCCACTAGTGAATACGTCATTTACGGCAATGAAAATGGTATGTTTGCTATCATTCAATAGTTTGTGTTTGATACCCGATCTTCCTATTAGAAAAAATGTATTTGTGGTGGACAAAATCTGCACCCACCTCTATTTTTTCTTGCTTGAGATGTTCCGAATACCTCAGATGGTCCGAAACTCATTGTGCTGAATTGTAACACAAAATTTATGTGGGAAAATGAATGGTACTTTGTGAATGAATTACTCTCCAATGTTTTCCGGATCCAGGGTTTCTAAAATGATCAATTTAAACTTTTTTGCAAACTCAAGGCCTTTTCGTTGAATTACATTCTGGGGTAGAAGTTGAGTGACCTTTTTGATACCCAGTGCATATCAAATGTTCCATTTCAAATAATATATTACGGAAAAAATATCTGGAAACGCATCCAAAGTACGATATTCTTATGGGAATGAATTAAAATTGATATATCATTGTTTCAAATGGAGTTTCAGAATATAACGGTAGTTGTTTCGGAATCATCAGAGAATACTTCTTCAACTATGTAAATAGCAATATTAATAATAATAATGAAGGTAATTTGCATAAACATGAATACGATGGATATGTGTTCGTTGAGAATGTTGGAGATGAACATGAATAAGTCACAGAAGTGTACAACAGTTATTAGCTGTTACACTACTTGTGCGTGACTTAGATTATGAATTTATTAATGAAGTGAAGTAAGATAAGTTTACATAAATGAACCAGATTTGTATAAATATAATTTTGGACACTATTGGAATATGCAAAATTCAAAACCTAATTTCTAAACTATAAATGGGTAAGGGTGTAGAGGCTGAATTTGTCGAATACACATTCACAAGAGGATCTTATTGGAATATTCATAAATTTACAATGGATGAACGTATAGTGTTACATTATGAAAAATGTATTCTTCACTGACTCTCAGTTAGATGATGAACAAGTGATATTGTTGACATACATTCACTTCAGAACATTTGAAAGGATAGAGTTAATGCTGCAATAATCAGTTATGTAATGATCATTATATTTTGATTCTGAATATCATGAAAAAAATATCTTTTCGCAATCCACCTTCAAGCCTTCTTGCTGTAACTGTACTTGTTATCAATAGCTTTTTAGACCAACCAATCAATTTCGTGACAATAGACGAATTGTAGAGAATCAAAATGCAGAGAAAATGAGCTCAGGCAAGACTCGATCGAATTATTAGTAACGGGAAGAACCGGAAAAATCGAAAAAAAATTGCGTTTTCATTTAAATTCATAACACCGCCATTCTTCAAGTTTTAATGCAGTTTCTCCACGCATAGTAGTGATTGATTTGTACTTCATGTGTGAAAAACTCAAGCACTGTTGGATTATTAGTTTTGACATAATTGCAATTTGATTTTTTAATGCAATTCATTGCAGCAGACCTGGATGAGGCATAGGTGGTCCGATTTTGAGAGCTTTAAAAGATTTTCAGAGTTAAATTATAGTACTACAAAATCACTATTATCATTTTGCGTTAAGATGCTGCGAAATAGGTGAGAAATACTTGCAAAAATGACCAAAAACCGGCGAGTGTATGAAAGCGGCTCAGTAGTAGGGGTGGAGTAGCAGATTCATAACGGGCGTAGCGCGCTTGTATTGATATACATACGCTTTCCCGCGTCTGCGGCTCTACCCCCACTACTCAGCCGCTTTTACGCACTCGGCCATTTTCAGTCATATTCGCAAGTGTTTTCCACCTATTTTGCAGCAAAATGAGAACATACGTTTTGTAGTACTATTCTGCTACTCTCGAAATTGGAATCGGACCACCTATGATGCATTCAGTTCTGCAGCAATATAGTGCATTGGGAAATTCAGATTGCAATTATGCCAAAACTAATAATGCGACAGTGCCTAAGTCTTCTTTTTTCGGTTTTTTCGGGTTTTCTCCGTTACTTATAATCCGATCGAGTCGCTTCAGGGCAAATTTTTTTGCATTTCAATTCTCTTCAATTCGTCCATTAAGAGTATTGAGATTGCTTCATTGGTTTTCAATTTACAAGTCAAAAACGATAAAAAAAATGGTTTTCAAATGTTTATAACAAATTAAGCAATGACAGTTGGGAGTAAGAAACATAACAGGATATAACTGAAATAGACCTTGCTCACTCAGAGTTCATTAAAAAATCAGAAAATAGCCTGACTAGTAATCCCCGTGAGTTTTGGTCATTCATTAACACCAAAAAAAATAAATCTCGTACCTGGCCTTATGTTCATCAATGATGAAAAGCTTACATCATCCGAATCTATAGTCAACGCCTTTGCTGAGCACTTCAGCAATGCATATGTCCATGATTCTCCTCTTTCAAAAGAAAGTACCTTTCCCGAATGCTCTATCAGTTCCAGTCATTATTTACATATTATTAAAATCAGCAAGGAACTCATTCCAACGGCGGCAAAAAATCTAAAAAACAAATTGACAGGCGGTCCTGATAATGTCCCCGTTAGACTGATTAAATCCCAGGTGAAAGTGCTATGTAGGCCTCTACTTTTCATTCATAACCTCATCCTGAATACCGAAACTTTTCCCACCATATGAAAACAATCTCGTATTTGTCCTGTCTTCAAATCAGGAATAATAGGAGACATTCGTAACCATAGACCAATAGCCTTAATTTCTGGTTTCTCAAAATTACTCGAAATCATTCTTATCCATATACATGTGAGTAAATCCCTGTCAGATTTCCAACATGGTTTTATGAAATCACGTAGCACTGTATCTAACCTTTGCATGTTTACGCATGTCATATCTAATTCCCTTGATAATCGTCGCCAAATTGATGTTGTATATACTGATTTCAGTAAAGCGTTTGATACAGTATCCCACAAACAGCTATTGTTAAAATTGGGAGCCCAAAATTCAGCAACTATTGAAATCCTACTTGAGCGATAGACAACTATTTGTTGAATATGAAGGTGGGAAATCTTCCAATTTCGTAGCTCACTCAGGAGTACCACAGGGATCGAACTTAGGGCCACTCCTATTCCCAATATTCATTGATGAAATATGTACTACTTTTCAGTCGAGTAAACTATTTTTTATTAAAATATATACAAAAATCTCAGACACTACCGATTGCTTTCGTCTCCAGCACGATTTAAATCTCTTATCGGACTGGTGCTCAGCGATTAGGTTATATTTGAATGTTGATAAATGCAAAATTATGAGCTATTCTAGAAAAGTTTCTCCTGTTATATATGACTATAGAATCGGTGATGGTATCCTAAGACGAGTAAATGAATGCAAAGACTAAGGTGTTCTCTTCAATACCAAACTTACGTTTGATCAGCACATTAAAAAAATAATAAACAATGCTAGAAGAACTCTGGGTTTTTTAATACGTATTTGTAAGGAATTTTCAAATCTCACGGCTATTTCATCTATCTACTATTGTTTAGTTCGCAGCAAACTTGAATATTGTAATGTAGTGTGGAACCCTAGCCACGTCAAATACATATCAGCCATTGAATCAGTTCTAAAGAAATTTCTTGAATCCCTATTCTACAAGAAACACCACACTGATCCCATTTATCACTACGAATACGATCTACTTTTGGAAGAATTCAATTTTGTTGGCCTGAGTAAACATAGAGAAATAGCAAATATCATATTTGTATACAAACTGATAAATAATCAAGTTGACTCAACATCTCTATTATCACTATTGAATTTCAATACTCCACGTATTTCGTCAAGGTCACACTTGTCTTTTCGAATCGACATGCCAAATTTGCAGCATCACTACAATAGTCCAATCTCACCTATGTGTAGGCGCCTCAACAATGTACCCTCTGTAGACATCTTCTTTTCTAACTTGAATCAATTCAGAAAGCAACTGTATAGACTCATTCCAAATTAGCTTCGGCATATAAACACTTTAAATTTTTTACTTGTATCTCCTCCGAGCATCTGTACTTTATTCTGAATTATCACCTTGTCTATTTGATCTAACCTTCACTCTCTTGAATGACCTATAGCTAGGCATCTTTTTGTTATGATTTTGTTATTATTTGTTACCAATGATTATCATTTACTCCTGATTTACTATTCACTTCAAATTGTTATAATTATTATTATATACTCCTGTTATTGGGCTTAGGCCTGTTGGATGTATTATGTCTAAAATAAATAAAAATAAATAAAATAAAAAGTAACTACGAACCGTCTTTCGTATGATGGCGTAGTCTGTTCCCTGGTAGCATTTTTGTCACAGAATCATCAGAGCAGAAAATCTCTATTGATTGGCTTGATGAAATCCAGCATCATATGTATACTGCATTTCGTTGACTCATTTTGTTACAGGCTGGTAATATATAATATTTTTCTCGTACCATAATTGTGATTAGAAGGATGATCTACAATATTTCCTTCTTTAATTTGTTTTTGTATACTCAAACAGAAAAGTTCTCTCATATCAATAAAGTTGGATTTCCTGAACAAATCATCACTTGGATAATTGAGGGCCTTATGATATATAATTTCAATAATGTATTTCTGTATAGTATTCAAATTTTCTAAGTGGTTATCGTTTACTCCACCGCAGCAAACCCCTCAGTTTTTCAACGACAGTTTTTATTTGTAGGTTCCATCCCAGATGACGATCTATTACAATGCCGGGATATTTTATTGATTTATCTTCCAGTATTTCATAGCTATCTTCTACTTTTAGTGGTCCTATATTCGGTAGTACATTTGAATAGGAGAATTTATTGCCATCAAACCATGTTTTTATTCCAAGAAAGGCTTTTCCTACATTGTTCTTCAAATCTTGCCT
This sequence comes from Gonioctena quinquepunctata, assembly GCA_018342105.1. Taxonomy (NCBI): domain Eukaryota; kingdom Metazoa; phylum Arthropoda; class Insecta; order Coleoptera; family Chrysomelidae; genus Gonioctena; species Gonioctena quinquepunctata. Next base: position 72,628 of record JAFIRS010003789.1, on the reverse strand, counting down.
GTTATTTGAGTTGTACAGAGAGGCTGTATCTTTTGCGAAGCTCGAAATTTTTTCTTAGGTTCCTATTTCAAGCAATCCATTTATATTAATTGAGAACAGTAATGTACCCAGTACCGTTCCTTGTGGTACTCCATAGAAAACGGTTATATAGGTTCTAGTGACATCGTCGATTTGTCGAATAATTATCATTTCTATTAGGAGTTTCGGTAATTTTTCGATTCATCATATCACAAAGCAATCCCATTTCTTACGGAAATATAAGACATATTTGAATTCAATGAAATGCATTTTATATACAGGCAATAATATGATAAATGTTCAAATACTGGATAACCGTTCTAGCAGAAATAGATCGAATTGCAAATATTTTTCAATTTGAAAGGTGGATGTGATTCAATTATTCCACTGGGAATCGATGAACGTAATATAATGGAGAAGAATTGAAGTAAAAGTTGAAAAATTCATCAGAACCTCATCAAAATTACGTCAGAGTCTTCACCAATGTGTCAGTTACTTTTGTAGTTGAGCAAGTATATCAGAACTGCGTTGATATTTCCCATAGTCGAATGCAAAGTTCTTCTATACCGAAACGGTTTCATTTTCCAAAGTCAGTAGATTGGGGATATCATTCGGACATAGACCGAAAAATACAAGCTACCCTTGGAGATTTTCAGACCCTAGATTTTGATCAATTTCAAATAACTATTATTATGATCTACTTTCGTACTAACGAATGAATCATTTGGAAATTGTCATATACATCACTGTCGAGATCATACTTTTTTATTATTTTCTATTCTGTAATACAATTTTGAATAATATGGTGCATGCTAGGATTCCTGGTCCTCAACGTAAGTTGATTGAAAATAATCACATTAGTGCAAATGGAATTTCAAGAAATTTTCTTCCCCTTATTTTATTATTCCTTATAGTTGATTTCAGATAATTAATCGATTGAAAGAGTCATTACTATGGCAGGAATTTTCTGTTGATGTCTTTCACCTATTGGAAAAAAAGTATTTATTCCCATTTCTCCTCTTCCAAACTAGCTTAATTTTTTTTCAATACCGGCGAATCTAACAAACATTTTCTTTCACTAAATTCAGAGAAGATCTATTCGAAAGTCAGAATTCAGACCATAAATTCTATTAGCAATATGAATGAATACTACAGAAAAAATTACAGTTAAAATATGAATATTTCAAATTTTTTGAAAATGATTTCTCTTATTATGCAATGCACTACCCCATTCCCTGGAATGTTCCCCTCTTGCAAAATATAAAATATTATTTTCTAATTGCATATACTTTTTGATATATAACCTGTTTCATTGCCGATGATGTTTTCATATGAAACGTATTCTGCGGTTTTGAAAAAAAAAGACAGATTCCAAAAATAAAATAGTTTAAATATTTTGAATTCGAATTTTGTTAATTATGTTCTTAGTACGCTCTCCCTCTGCCATGTTACCCTCATGCAAAATGCAATTAATTGATAATCTAATCTTTGTGATATAACCTGTTTCAAAATAGGGGTAGTTATTACCGCCTGGGTTGCAAACTTTTGATATGACAAAAAATGTATATTAGCAAAAAGGTAAAATGAGAAATAATTATTTTGTCGACTTTTTCAAATTGATAGAATTATAGGTGAAAATTATGCATATACTCAAGGGGCAATTTCTTCATGTTGCTTCATGTGGCTCATGTCTGCGGCTTTGTCTGGGTGGTTTTCGAGAAGATCACACTTGTTTCATAACTTTTTTTTTCATTTGATGCTAGGAATTTGCATAATATTCTTGAATTTTTTTTTAATAAATGGCGCCATATCAACACTACCCGTTCCAACCCAAGTTCATTGAAAGTAAATCCCATGATAGTTAGTGCAGATGAAATTCTACTAAAAATTCCATTTTTTTCATTTCTGCGCAAATCATAAACGTTGAAATGACGTCAGCTCACTTTGTGTCTCAAGTTTTATGTGGAAACTTTGCAGTAGATTGAATAATTATTGATTTAAAAAATTTAGGAGATAGCTTCAGTTTCAACCCCTTGGGAGTCAAATTATATAAAAACTTTTCAACAAAAAATTAAACCGACGACATACGGAACTGGAAAGTAAAAAATAAAATAAACTCTCTTAGTCTCAATAACTAAGCTCCTAAACTAATGTAAGTAACTAATTTTGAGTCGGCGCCAAACGAACAAGCAAATGAATTAGGTGAGGCGTAAAATGATGGCATCGATAGTTTTTTAGAAGTTATTTAATGATCTTCATTTTTATCGTGGATTTTTCAATTCACAAAAAAATCTTTCTATCAATATTCAATTGAGAATGTTTCCCTTCACAACATGATTATGTATTTTTAATATTTGTTGTAATATGAATTATTTCTGTTGTTCTGGTTAGTTGATTTCATTACTTTGTATATAATTCCATCCTCTCATAGAATATAATGATTGTGACGTATGTGGAACAAAAATAATGATAGTAGCGATCTGTCATTGTTAACTACATATGTGTGTGCCAATGTTCACAAGTGAAAAAGCAATTATCCCCTATTTTTCTACCCTTAAGGGTGGATAATTCCATTCGAAATCCTAATATAAGGTATACCCTATTTATTAAAAGAATAATCATCTAAATCGAAGAATCCAGTACAAAGTTATGCCTGATAGAATCGGTAAACGGACCAGAATTCAGAGGGTGAGTGATCAATATCCTTCATTTTGCTACCCTTAGGGGTAGATTACATCTTTCAAATTCAAATGGGACCAACTTCGAAGTACAGCCTATCCACTGAAATAAGAATTATCGGAATTGGACGTCTCAGTGAAAAGTTATGCGGGATCATACATAAAAAAAATTATAAAAAAAAATATACGCGTCGACTAGAGAACTGCCTCCTTTTCGGTTTCGTCGGTTAAAAATATCCTTCTTCAGTACATACCTAATCCTGGAATGTAAGCCTCGTACGAAATGTAATTCTTCTTTCACAAATATTATTTTATTTCCCTTTTCAATAATAAGGGTGCAGAATTCAGGCATAAGAAAATGTGCTCTCAAGCAAAAACGAAAATGGCGTATTTCGCAGTTTTTCTTTAGAATCAAAAGTTTTCAAGTTGGACATTACTGAAGTATCCAGCGGTAGTTTCAATCCACATTTTCAGATCCGAATTCAAAAAAATCCTTCCTCAGCAAATACCTTCCTCTGGAATGTAATTCTTGAACGAAATTTCGTTATAAAATAAGTACTTTCAAAATAAAACATGATACATAAATATTTTATAAATGAAAATTATTCAAAAAATTATTCGAACTTTTAACTTTCATAATTTTGGAAAAGCTTTCATCATTGCCTAACTACTGCTGCAATGTAACCCTCATTCCAAATTTCATTCTACCATCGTAGATACTTTTTGAGACATATCTGGTTTCACAATACGTGTATTTCCATATATTCAGGTGGTAATTTTCACCCCTCCGCATTGGAATTGTAAACAATATCTTCTTATTGAGTCTGTACATCATAAAATCAAAGTTGTAACCAAATTTCATATTCATAGTTACAGCGGTTCTATATTTTTTTCATACATTTTTTAAATCTGACAGGAATTCAAGAATATTACTGTATCGAACTGGAAAATCGCAATCGATCAATCGGTCGTGTAATAAAAATTGAAGAAGTATACATGACGAATGTTCGAAGTTCACATAATTCGTAATCATGAATGATAATGACTCTGAATCTAATGGTCATAGTGAATTAGAATTGTATAATTTAATATTGGAAACATACAAACTAGAATTTTCAAAATTCTAGACGAATTCGCTACGATGATAATATACTTTTAAAATGTATAATATATCCCTGTATTGAAAGATAAGTGCCATGTGAAGTGGAATGAATAGAAAAATCGAATTAAACGGTTTTCTTCACATTTTCAGGTGAATATCATTCAATGTTCTGCGTGGTATTTGCCAGGAAAGTAGTTGTTTTTCACCTGAGATCTACCATTTTCTGGTTCAATTTTATATTGAATCCTTTATGTGAAGAAAACCGTTTAATTCGATTTTTCTATATATTCCTGTATCTTGCACTATCATCTATGTCGTTATGAAACTTATTCATGATGAAGTTGAAACATTTTTTCACAATAGATCGATGTTGGAGATTTTCGAATGAAACGACAGGCACTTATTGAAACCTTCCATGCAATGCTCAAAATTGTAATAATATGTTATAGATAGATAAATATGTCTGGTGATTTGAAATACATTCAATTGTATAGGGTGGTCATTTAAGATCTTATGGAATACAAACGAATAATACTAACATATATACCATAAGTTGAGACAAACATGTTCTAATAACAATCTTTCAGCGCTCTGTGGCTGGAGAGGTGGGTATTCTGAATTATCTATCAGTAATTTCGGCACTTATAAGTATCATCTTGTAGTGTAAAAGTTGTACCCCAGTAACATAACTATCGGGTAGTTTATTGTACAGATCGACGTTTAAAGAGTTTTCGCATGACGTTCCCAGTCATAATGAGTCAGTTGCTATTTCTTGTATAATATGTTTGCTGCTACGATGAATCTCCAGGAGAGAATGAAATTTATATAAAGCCGGTAATGTCATAATATTCAATTTTGGAAATACGGGTGTGCAGGTATCTCTTGGTCCTGCACCATCAAATATTCTGACAGCCTTTTTTTTTGGAGGATAAATATCCGTTCAGCTTGTGAAGAATTTCCCAACAAAGTTATTCCGTAGGATAGGTGGGAATGGAACATTGAGAAATACGACATTTGATGGCCGCATTGCTGATTGATTTCGTCAGAGTTCTTAGAAAAAAAAATTGAGTAAAGAGTTTTTCAATTAGATAGTCAATATAGTCGTGCCATTTGAGTTTACTGTCAAGGTTGATTCTAAGAAGTTTGACACTGCTATGGGAAACATATTTATTTGTGGACAAGATGATTTTTTGAGTTTTTCCCAGATTGTTAATGAGGGACTCGTCTACTTTGATTTGTGTGGTGTGGTCATTTTTTAGTAGTGAGGTAGTACTGTTACTTGAGTGGGAGAAGGTACTGTCATCCGCGAAGAGTATGATATCAGATGGCTGTATTGACATAGTTTATAAATAGAAGGGGTCCAAGTACGTAGCCTTGGTCAAGTTAGATTCTTTCCTAGTAGGGCGATAACCACCCCTTCCACTGCGACCTTCTAAGATCTGTTGTGGCTCTATCCTACTCAAATTAGATTTCACTTTCAACTCCCGCGCTTGGTGGTACCTTTTCCAGGTTTTTGAGCTCTAGCTGCCCGTAATCCATACGGTAAAATCTTGTTCGTTCAAGACCCTTGCATCTGTACAGATGTGCTCTGCTGTTTCTGATTCGTCTTGACATAAGCGACACTATGTGCTTTCCGAAAGTCCGATTCTTTGAAGATGCTTTCGCAGTCTACAGTGAGCCCAGTAGCCCTCTTATAATATCCAGGTTTTTTCTATTAAGATCTAACAGCGCTGCTGTTCTTCTTCTCGAAGGGTTTGGTATAAATGCCTTCGAATGGACTTGTCCCACTGTTTAATTCCAGTACTCGTATTTTTTCCGCTCGGATTTTTTATTTCCTTCATAGACGCTATGTCCAGAGACCCATAGCAAACTTATTCTGTTTTCCATGCCACGCTTTGAAGGGTTTCCTCGCAGTTCCATACTAATCTGGATTTTATCCGACTTGATGCCAGAGCTTTCAGTGCTGCTTGGCTGTCCGACATGATTTTGATAGATTGTTTTTTACTGTTTCTGTTCAGAATTTCTTGTAGGAAGAGTTTGATTGCATAGACTTCTGTCTGGAATATTGAAGCGTACTGTTCCAGGTTCACACTAATGTTCAATTCGGGTTGTACTCCATGTACTCCGGTCCCAAATCCGTCTTCCGTTTTGGAGCCGTCTGTATTCTATTGTAGATTGGCCCTTGTGAGTTCTCGTTCTTTCGTCTCTGTCCGGGAGTAGAATCTCATGAGGTCTATCAAAGTTGTATAGGGGGATCATTGTGTCTGGTGCCATTGCTAGAATCGGATGGGATTTTATTTCGTTCTCGATCTTGCAACTCGGATTTTATTGAGCTTTCCTCCTGCACTCTTCTGTGCCCCTTGGCTCCACCAGATGACTGCTCCATAGATGATCACAGGTATTACCACTGTGAGGTTAATCCAGTACATTTGTTTGGCTTGCATTCTCCTTGTTCTCCTACAGATTCGTCTACAAGTCCATAGGGCTCGCCTTGCTCTGTTGGATACTTTTTCTAGATGAGCATTCCACGTGATTTTTTCTTATCTACCCCTAGGTATTTGACTTCTTTTTCGAATGGAATTATTTCACCATAGAGGACCGGCTTTCTCAGTAAGTTTAGCTTCCTTCTTCTGGTGAATGGAACCATCACTGTCTTGCTGAGGTTGACCAATAATTCTTATAGTGATACTGATAGTCCTGGGAGCCACTTGGAGTATGTTCGATATAACTTCTCCAAATGTTTCTCTAACTGTTATAACTATGTCGTCAGCGTAGGCTTGAACTTCGATTTCCTCCACCGTGAGAGTCACGTTCAGATCGTCTACGAGAAGTGCCCACATGTGGACAGCCTATCACCGTCCTGGTCCTGGTGGAGAGAGCTTAAGATTATTCTGTATCTCAACATCGCCTCGATCCAGTTACAAACCGTTTTCGATATCCCTCTGTTGATGGCTGCTCTGTGTATGGATATCGGTAGAGCATTGTTGAATGCTTCTTCAATACGTAAATACACAACCCGTATCGACGTCCAGTTTGTGGGAGCCTTGGGGCACTCCTATCGTTGCCGGTTCGGTTTCGAAAAGTGTTCCATTGGAAAATGCGCATTGTTGTCTATTCCTTATATAGAACTCAACAAAATTGTAGGTAGTGCCCCTGATACCATATCATTCAAACTTTTGTAGAAGAACTGTGTGGTTGACACAGTCGAAGACCTTGCTTTAGGTCACACAGGGTAACAGATGTTTCGAAGCTATCGACTATGCCATCTACCAGTCTTCTGAGAACTTGTATAATGGAGTGGTTTTTCCAAAATCCGTATTAGTGCTCATGTAATAGAATATTCGTTTCAAAATAACTCATAAGTCTGTTCCTAATAAGAATTAATTTTTTTTTCCTATTATTGAAATAATAGCGATGGGTCTGTGATTTTCAGGCCAAACTATGTTTCCTTTTTGGTATATTTTTGAAGATACAAACCACACATTGAATAAATTGGAAAGGAGTTTTGCGATCATTTCTTTTATTGATTTGATTATTTTTCTATTTGAGTCATGTACATCAAATCAATTTGAATTTTTGAAGGATGTAATGGCATACAGTACCTCTTCGTCGGTGACAGGAAAAATAAAGAATAAACTGTTCCTACTTGGTAATTTTTTAAGTAGGACAATAGAACTGCCTTCATTGTTATTAAGGTTTTCGGTCAGTAGTGTTGCTGCTGTTGCGTTGAGGTTTGTCAGAGCATTGTCAATACAGGTCTCCGTCCTGATATTCATCCTGGTATAGTCATCAATGGTGATTTCTAATCCAAATAAAGTTATGATGCACATAAGATCTGACAGCATGGTCTATCTCAAGCAAGTTGATCGAGTGTATGTAATCAGTTTTACTAAGTTCAGAAAGTCTAACGACAATTTGCTATAAATCTCATTCAAAAAAGGAATCTCAACTGAACAAGGTTATTATGATTCTCCCTTCGGGAGTCAGTATTTATTCATTGTTGAAAATCCCTAACAATACGAAAAACTTTTCAACCTATAATTTACCTCACTTATTCCTGAATCTTGGCCGTGCTTTTGCCATCAGTGTTTTCTATCTTGAGCGATCATTCGTGTTGCATCCCATATCATTCTTTTTTTCTCAGATCTTCCGATTTTATCGGTCCATCATGATTGTTGGTCGAGTCATTCATTCAACCACTTCGGTTTCAATCTTTTTCAGTTTTTTTTCTCGCAATGCCATATAATTTTTCTTTAGTTATTCTTCATTCTTGTTTCTTCAATATTTTACTTGTATTCATCAATTCCCAACCAGTGGATATGGAATACAAAAAAAAAACTATTATGACAATTCAATAATATTACAAAGAAATTCAGAAAAACCAATATAGACAAGAGATACATGGATATAAACATGAAACGTTAAAGAACAAAACAATAATTCATAATGTATCAAGTTATGCTGCATAAGTAGGTAATGTGATATCCCGAAACCATTGAAAGTAGATTTGAGGAATCGATTCTTCGTGGAATCGGGGTCGAATAAATAAAAAAAATATAAGCAAAAATGTGCGCTCCACAACAAATGCATATAGACGACTGAAATGGTCCCAGAAAACATGAAAATGGTATATAGCTGTAATCCAAATAGCTCAAATCTTGCAATTGAAATTCATTCAACATCCACCTATCCAGTTTACTTCTGGACATGGTTTGCTTTAAAATGCATTTTTATAATAAAAATTCAGCACAGCGCATTGATTCTGCACATAAACTGCCGAACAAGTGTCCTGGCTCCAATTCATGGTCGGACCAATTCAGGAATCGGAATTATCTCAAACCCTGTACAATAATTCAATACGAATATAAAAAAGGCCGATGGTGCGTCCAGCCGGAAAGGGAGATTTTAAAATTTTATTATCGATTCTGAAAATCAGTCGAACTAACGGATAGGACATTTATTTCCTGGAAACCTCAAACTCTACAATAAAAAAATGGAGAATAATAAAAATTTATTTGAATGTTTTTAATATTTTAATGTAATCTGGATCAAATGGAAACACAGAAATTCTATTTTTGTATAAAACTTTCCAATCAAATGTTGATGAAGGAATAAAATCTCCCTTAATTCACCGGTGGAATCACTTTCAGTATACATTAGTGTTTAGTTCTCCTTAAAAAATTTTTTTCACTATTTCCCAATCCTATTCACATGGATAACAGAAAAAAACTATTTTGATATATTTTTGAGCTCCAATATGCCTGATTACATGTTATCAATTCATTAAATAAAAAAAATATGTATGTGATCAGAAGGAACGAAGGCGATTCACCTGAATGGCTTTGACGTAACTGAATCTATTTCAGAAAGTATGGACGCAACCTCCAACTAAAACAACGGAAATTGACCAGTGCAGATGAAATATATCTACCGTACAAAATTCGTTGATAATCCTTGATTGAGTTGGATCTCAATTACTTCAATTCACCTACTCAATTCATTTAATTGGACTCCTTCGTTTCCTCAATTGTTTTTTAATTCATTTTTAACGAGACTATTTCCCAAGAGCGAGAAACGCTGATTGAATTCAAGGGAGAGAGTGCTTTTTTTTTCTTTATTTGCATACTCGATTCCATTCGGGACTCATATTCCGGCTCTTTCGCGCGAAAGAGAATATACCTCAAGACTACCACTTGTTGATTTTCAATAATTGTATTTTAGGATGAAAATCTGTTCATCTTCATTGATCTTGGATTTTTTTCCCTGGATGTAGGAAACAACCCTGCACTAATGGCTTTCGGTCAACTTTTTGTGCTTCAGGTCATCGACAAAATGCCTGAAACCCTCTTTATTGGGGACATTGAAATTGTTAAAGGAGATTTCTGATTTTTCTCTTTTGAATTTCCGTTATGCTGTACTGCAGATGCTGGTTCACAGTTATCAATTTTAAATATACCGATAAAACGAAAAAATCTCATTACGGATTTGAATGACATAATTTTTATTATGTATGAGTAAATCTTGCTTATTTTCTTAAACTTCTGATTTTTCTGGATATATAATCAAAACCAGTAAATCTGGCACGATTGGTCAGATTGCTTTTATTTGAGATCTCCTTACTTCATTTCCATATACATATTGCAATGTGCCCATCACTGAAGGATCGAAAAAACTAAATAGGGCTTCAATTTGTTGAAGGTTCAGTCCAGTAAAATACTTGAAATGTTTCTAATCATTGGCAAGGAAAAGATACGAAAAATTACTGTATAACTGTACACAAGTATGATCCGTTTCTGGGGATGACATTATTGTTGTTACTTGCTCTGGTGTGACTTCATCTTCACTATCATTCGTATCCGATTGAACTAGGCTAAAAGACAATGGATTCGAGTCTGCCGTGAATTTGTCACTGAAATGGTTACCACATATATAAGTATTTTCATTTATGGTGTCAACCGTTATATTTCGTTTCCACAGCTTCATTCAATGCAAACATTTTGATGAATTCCTTGTCATTTTGGGAAAGGTGAAAAACTTTCCATTTTCCGAAAATAACTTTTAGAATTCTTGTAGGAACACCTGGTAATTTTTCACGGTTCTGGATAGCTCACAAATGATTATTTCCGAAAAATTATCAAGAAAACGTCAATTGGTATGATAAAATGCAATACATACATAACATAAAAGCCTAACAAAAAACAAGGCTGAAGACGAATGGAATGACGTAAAATGACATTTGACAACTGTCACAGAGTAGAATCTCGATACAATTTTGATTTCAACCAATCGAAAATGTAGTTGATGAAAATCATAATTTTTCTTTAACGATTCATTCTGGAAAGTTCAGTAGAATTCTGTAGACATATTTAATCATTGCAAACATGTTGATGTGAAATTTGACCCAAAATAGTCCTTCCCCGTTGGTAGTTCCTTTTTAGGTTGTCAACTTGGAGGGAACTCCTCCATTCAGAGAGTTTGCACATATGTTAAGAGATGTCCTGATTATATCAGGAAAACTTACAGTAAAGTAACCCATACCATAGGTTAGAGAAGTGGGTTGAATTTCCACCGGAAAACAACAATTTTCCTAGCCAATGCCTCGACGAACATTGAATTATATCTGATGAATAATCGGGTGAAACCGCTAAAACGCTTGCTGAGAAGCAGCTATTATTGAACTGTTGGATTTTAAAAACGAATTCATCGAGGGTATATTTCAATTTGGAATCTTGAGAAAACTTGAAGAATGGATTTGAGTCATCTTCATGTCATCAGTGCGAAATTATGAGGGGATCAGAAATGCCTGCTCTGCTTCCGAAAGAAGTGCTCGATCCTGGCAGATATCTATAATCTCAAGTATTTTTTTAGATTTTCCCAAAATAATTAGTCATTTCTGAAGAATATATCATTGGCATTGATGTCATAGTTACTACAGGAGGTGTTTCCGAAAAACCTGCTGCTGATGATGTCATTACACTCATCGTGGATACTAAAGGTTAGTTAAACAAAACAATGTCTGGTGGTCGGATCTTCCATGCACTAACTTCCATAATATAGCGAAAAAGCGTATTCACAAACCTTTTTGGCTTCTCTTCCTAATTAGTTACCAAATCGATTTCAATATAACCTCAATAACGTCGTTAAAAAAAAATTCTAAATATTAGGAGGAAAACATGAAAAAATCAATACGAATTTTTTCTAAAATAAAAAAAAATCAACGTTTTCCATCTACCCTGTATATATGAAAGCAGATCCAAAAAATTATATTCAACTTCCCAACTCGACCAAAAAATTTTTTTCAACACAAAGTACCCCGCACCAAATACATGGGAAAATGGCTTTCAGCCAATTTTGAAAATTTTTTGGGATACTGTGGTACAAGTCACTAGAAGTTATACGTGCAAGTTTAAATCAGTTTCTATGTCTAGTTTCGGAGATATATATTTTTGAACTGGCTGTTTTACTAAAACATATTAAGGTTCACTTATCCAAAAGTATTCGTTTTTAGATGATTAGTAACTAGATAATAGCATTGTTGGTTCGAACGAAGTCGATTGACATGCCAGTCAGTCGGTCGTTACGACATAAGGAGCCGCCTATTATACAGGTTGGGTCAAAAATAGCGATAATTCAGCATATTTCGCTAATCTTTATCATTGGTTCCATTAGTGGGGCTGAGCATTTTTCATCGAAAATATCTTTATTGGGTATCTTTCCTCATGACAAGAATATTTTCTCCAAAAGCTTTAACTTTCTTCCAAAACACTAATTGTTTCAACAAATTTTTGTTTTTTATACCTCATGTTTATACCATTAGTCACTTAGAACAGCCTTTTTGGGGCAATAAATCCGCTGTGAAGGCAAAGCTAGTGGAGGAAGACTTATAGTAATTGTTCAATATGATTAGCTACAAAAAGCTACAATCACAAGTTTCATTATTTTCCTACGTCTGGTTCTTGAAATATATATATTTATATATATATATATATATATATATATATATATATATATATATATATATATATATATATATATCGGAAATTGATATTGTATAGAAAATATTATCCAATCTTATTTCTTGATGGAATAAATATTATCTTGCGGCGCAGAATAATTAAACCGTTAAAAACCGCATGGCCATAAACCGTGTGGCTATTGACACGTTGGTTTGCGGTTTTCCACCTGGTTCACGAGAATTCGGTATCCAGATCCATATAAGTCGCACTCTACGCTTCGTGACGATTCCACGAATATCTAAAAATAGTAATTATGAACCCTCCCTAACGTGTCAATAGCCACGCCGTTAATAATACGGTTTATGGTCATGCGATTTTTACTGGCGCAATTGATTTTCGCCGCAAGATCATATTTATTCCATCAAGAAATAAGATTGGATAATAGTCTCTATTGAATATAAATTTTCAATATTTTTATTTCAAAAACCTGACATGGCAAAATAACGAAACTCATACGAGTGTAGGGTTATTTACTTTGAAGTATAATTAGAAAAATATGATTCAAATTGACAGGTCCATTCAAGAATAATTAACAAACATATATGTTAGAAGGAATACCTATTTCAACTTATATTTGTGAACAAATCACGTATAAATTGTAATTGTAGCTAATCATATAAAGCTATTACTATAGGTCTTCCTCATGTAGTTTTGGCTTTGAAGCGGATTTATTGCCTCAAAAAGGCTGTTTTAAATGACTAATGTTAAAAACATGAAGTATAAAAAACAATCATTTTTTAAAACAATTAGTGTTTTGGACGGAAGTTAAAACTTTCAAAGAGAATATTCTTGTCATGAGCAAAGATATTTTTAAGAAAAATGCTCAATCTCGCTAATGGGACCAATGATGAAGATTGGCGAAATATGCTAGATTGTCGCATTTTTGACCTACCCTGTATAATAGGAGGCTTCTTTTGCCTTAACGACCGACTGACTGACATGTCATTCGACTTCCTTCAAACCAACATTTTTGTTATTTAGTTTATAATCATCTGAAAAGTAATACTTTTGGATAAGTGAACCTCAATATGTTTTAGTAAAACAGCCATTTTCATGATTTTCAAAAATTCATTTCTCCGAAACTAGACATAGAAACGAATTAAGACTCGCACGTGTAACTTCTAGTGACTTGTACCACAATATCCCAAGAATTTTTCAAAATTGGCTGAGAGCCATTTCTCCGGGTATTTGGTGCGGGGTTCTTTCTAATTTATCCTAAAAAAAAATATAACAAAAATATTATCAACTATTAAACTATTAAAATAAAAAAATAAAACTATTTATTTTCAGAACTTTAACCTAAACAAAAAAAATTCAAAATAACACTTATCAATCTCTTCGGTTTGCCTTGTAGACCAAACCTCAGATAATTTGTTTTCTCAAAAATTATACCTTATCTTCATATAACAACATAAAACAAAAAAACAATTATTTATCTAGTTTCTGAACACAAACAATAATTATATATATTCAAATCCTGGAAAGATATCGATTCAACAACTCCTATCATTATTTAAAACAAGCTTTTACAAAATTACTTTTTTCCCTGTCCGCCTATTCAATTTAACAGCCCCAATTTGTATAACTAAAAAAAACAATTTTACTTTCCTACTTTGTGAAACACAATTGAATTTTCAAACTATGTGTCGAGAAAAACATTTTTATTCTATTTCAAAACAACATCAAAACTCATCTTTTCGGAACCTCTAAGAAAAAATCAACAATCCCGCCGCTGCAAAGCGGTTCCGATAGTCAATCTGAGTCTCAGATCAACTATTGATCTGAGATCTGAGTGGACAACATTATTTCTCCGAATATTTGTGCAAATCTATAGCAGTATCGGCTTGAATTTGTATCAATATCATAACGATATTATGTATTCTCAAAATCGATCCACAGGATGATTTTTTCTATTCTGCACACCCTTGTATTATAGAAATATCAAATGAACATGTCACTTTATTTATGGAAATTGGCAACCGGTCAGATTTGATGAATGTTCAGTTCAAATTATTTTATGGGGGAAAATTTGTATCATTACGCTAAAGTTGTACCCATTAGTCTGATTAACAAGTTAAAAAACGGGTTTATTCTTGTTCCCGGTCCTCAAAATATGTGCGATAGCTCATTCGATTCGGAATGACGATGACGTCTAGAAAAATGTATCTCAAGCATTTATTAACACATAAAAAATTGAAATTGGTATCAACAAAATAAAATGAAAAAAAAATATATTCTATTTTTCGTTAAAAACTCAAGAACTATTAATACTGAAGAACTTTTGAAAAGAGATCCTGAAAGAAGAGGAAATTTCCAATAAAAAAGTTCAGACTCCCGGAATTCTATCTCCATTATTTATAATCTTTATTCAACGCCGAAAATAGGTCTTCGCGCGCAACACCGCTGGAGACAGTATATCACAAAAAAAATTATTATAGTATTAAATATTGATTTAAAAATTTGAAAAAATCATGGTTTCATCCAAACACTTGAAAGAATAAAGCGCCATTCGGTAAAAAAATATGTCGATTTTTCAAAAATTTATACGGTTGTTAATTAACTAGTTTTTATCCAATCTCTGTTTTTACGAAAGTCGACATAAAAGTTTAAATAATTGACCTATAAATTGTTTGCTTCTTGAGACCCTCTTATATATATATATATACTTAACGAGATCACATGATGAAAGTTTATTGAGGTTTTATATTTTGTTTGTTAATTCTTTTTTAAATAAACAAAAAATTAAATATTAAAAACAAAATAAAAAAATTTTTGTTGACAAATGTTAATAAACAGCTGTTTTTGCATCTAACAATGGCATTAAGTAACGTAGGAAAAAAATATTCACGTCATTTCTTAAGAAATTGTTTATAAACAAATAGACAAGTATAATATTAAAAAAAAATCTCACCATTTCATTATCAAAACAGAATGATGACTATAAAAAAAACCTTAAATATTTTCAATTATTTATTATAGTTTTTTTTATATTTCGTCTGTATAAAAAATTTTTAAGAATTTTTTCTTTCTTTAAAATTCATAATTCGCATTTCTCTCTAGGTTAACAATTTTTTTTTTCTTCAATAATTTATTTGTTTTCTTAAGTTTCCAATTTGTTATAAAAAATGTGTGACCCTCGGTATATTTTTGCCCTGAAAGTGAATAAAAATACAAAAACAGCCATATATAACAAAGTACTGAAAAAAATTGTCTTAAATTTTTTATAACTTTTTAAATATCACAGTTTTTTTCAGTACTTTGTTATATATGGATGTTTTTGTATTTTTTATATTCCAGGAAGAGAATAAATCAAGGGTCACAAATTGTTTATAACAAATTGTTAACTTAATAAACAATAAAATTATTGATATTTTTTTTAATTCTTGTTGACCTATAGAGAAATGACAATTATGATTTTTGAAGGGGAAAAAAATCCCAATTAATTATTTAAACAAACGAAATGAAAAAAACGATCACACACAACAATTAAAAAATGTATTTAGGGTTTTTTTTTTCAATCATCATTTTGTCTTGACAATGAAATGGTAAGAGATATTTTATTAAAAATATTATACTCGTCTATTTGTTTATAAATAATTTCTTAACAAATGACGTGAAAAATATCCTTGCTACGTTAATTAATACCATTGTTAGATGCAAAAACAGCTGTATAATAATATTTGTCAACAAAAATGTTTATAACTTAATTTTTTCTTGTAAAAAAAATATTTAAAAGGAAACAAAGAAGCAACAAATTTATAGGTCAATTATTCAAACTTTTATGTCGACTTTTGTAGAAACAGAGATTGGATAAACACTTGTTAATTAACAATCGTATAACTTTTTGAAAAATTGATATAAAAATATTTTTTCAACAGGGCTTCATTCTCCCAAGTGTTCTGATAACACCATGATTTATTTAAAATTTTTAATTGATATTTAATACTATAAGAAAGTTATTTTGTATGATATACTGTCTCCAGCGGTGTTGCGCTCATGCCGTAGCGGCCTCTTTTGTTTCAAAAGTTCCTAAATATCAATAGTTTTTGAGTTATTGACGAAAAACAGATTTTTTTTATTTTTTCAATCTTATTTTGTTAATAACAATTGCAATTTTTCATGTGCTAATGAATGATCGAGATACATTTTTCTAGACGTCAATCCGAATTAAATGAGGACATATACATATTTTTAGGGCCGGAAACAAGAATTAACCCGTTTTTCAACTTGTTAATCAGACTATATACAAGAATGCAGCACGAAGACTCATTTGAAAAAAAAAAGAAATATGACATTTCTCTGTCTGAAAACAACTCGTATATCACTTACTGATAATGTTAACTATATATATATATATATATATATATATATATATAATATATAAATATATATATAAATATATATATACACCCGTGAATGACGACTTTATAATACCATTCATTACGAATAACAGTGGTCAAAAATTCGAAAACAAAAACCGAAAAACTTTTTTTTGTCAAACAAATTTTGGGAAGCGCGAAACGGCTAAGTTTTGGTAGGTGGAATTTTTTTTCAGGCTTATTAAGGAGAAGATAAAGGGCTTCAGTCAACCTGTAATATTCCTACTTTGGGTGTTGTCTGTAATACTTTCATGACCATTCTACCAATCGAAATTTCACTCTCCCTAAGACAAATGGCTACGAACAATAAGTTTACTCTGATGTGGGTGCCAGGTCACAAGGGAATTGGAAGCAATGAAGAAGCGGACTTCCTCGCCAAGCAAAGCGCAAACACTCAATTTTCTGGCCCGGAACTTTTATGGTCTTTACAAAGCCCACATCAATGAAGAGTTTCGGCGCTGGGAAGCTGACCAAATTGAAACCCACTGGAATAAGGTTCCAGGACAAAGACAAGCGGAAAGGCTTTTGTGCCCATCGCCAAAGGAAGCTGAACAGCTTTCCGAGTTGGACAAGAAAGGCTTGAAACTGGTAACGAGACTGCTCACCAGCTTTGCGACAGCCAAGCGCTGTTTTGCAAAAGGCTTAAGTTCCTCGAAGGGGTTTCACTAACGCCCTCAGACATCAGGAACTCAGCTCCCAAGGAATTGAAACGCTCCGCAAGTCCCGGAATCCCAGGTCTTGAATAGATGTAAGGTTATGTACAACCTCACAGGTCGAAGTACGGAGGGGCTGAAGAGCCATCCCTCATACAATCTGCCAATCTACAACCGAAAATTTAGTGCAAAAATGCCCTAAAATGTAATGACATTTTTTACATCTTTCTTTAATTCTCCTGCAGAATTCTGTAGATTTTTCATATACTTGTGCACTAGTGAGTTCATCACTGTCTTCTATAGCATTCCCGTTCATAAAATGTTCTGGTACACACTCAAGTCTTCTATGAATATGCGACTCACTGTGCCAAACGGTGAAGAAGTATTTTTCTCGATTTCGATCATTATTACTGAAAAGGTATCAGAGATAAAACTTGGTAAATCTAGGCCGTGAAACTATGTTAATGTATTCCCAGATAGCCAACTCACTTGTCATGTATAATATTTCCATGGACTTCGACGGCCTTTTTAAAAGCTAGATCAATATTTCTATGAACATGCAAAAACTGAAACAAAACTCGACAAGGAACAATAATTCGCCCATTGAAACAGTTTATGAAGTTGAGTGCCAACAAGATTTCACCTAGTCAGAAACTACAATGTTTGGGTGTAACAGTTGGACTTTCGCCTTGAATTTCAACAGATAACAACGCGAGCGAAGCATAATTCTTGAAAGATCATTTTTCACCTTGTTTTCAAAGAGAGTTAAATGACTATCCAAAATCTATTATAGCCCATGAGATAAGCAATCATTTGTGATGATATTGCTGAAGTATTAATGTTATCTGCGCACTTTCGTTCTTTCACTTTTGTCCAGTCAGATTGAACATCGGAACCACTGTGCGCTGGTCACCACTGTAACAATAGCCAATTTGACTATTCTTGATTTTTCCAGTAAAGTTGAATAATGAATTTCATAACAAAATGTCCCACCGATGTCACCAAACCGTCTTTCGATTTATTATTTTTTCAATACCAGAAAAATAGAATATTCATACTTACTGACAATATCTTTCTCTTGGAAAGGACCTGCCCTTATTTTCATAGTAAATGTCCATAGGATTTGTTTCAATGAAATATAACGAAAAATTATTTGAATAATGTCTCAGAAAATACTCTGTACGACACAAATGATACAGTATCACTATGACTGAAATTCATTTATCTCAATCGAATGCACTTTGCCTTCTCCCCAATTTTCGTTGTGAGTCAAATATTTCCCTACGCACTTGTTGAGACAAATATGGAACTCGAGAAGAATCAAATTACCATCCGAACGAAAATATTCCAAGCAGGCATCCGTGAATGCTTTCAGCCTTTTCAACAACTGACAATTGTATTCTTAGAATTCTGTAGGCCGATTGTTTTTTATAGAAAAAGTTTTTCAATGGACACAAAAAAGACGTGGAATATGGAAATATGAAAGGAATTTCCGTTGTCGCTGTGCCGAGAAAAATTGAATACAGAAATATGAAATTTCAGTTGGCCTATTGCGTATTGAGAGATTTGACTTCGAAGAGTCCATATTTTTTGAAATGAATGTGCTTACTCATAATGGCGAAGTAGGTATATCAAATCGATCCTGTAGGTATTGATATCATTCGCTAAAACAATCGACCCGCCATAGTTTGCCGTGATTTTTGCAAGCATCGAAGGTATAATATTATATTATTTCATTAACTCTTCGATTCAGCAACACTTCATGGCTATAGCAGGGGAGACAACAAGGAGGTTCATAACCTCTTAAAACTTTTTTTAGTAAGAAATGGGTATTGATAATTATGTAACATGGACACAAAAATTCTTCTTCCACCCTGTAATGTGGATTGCAACCTCTGGTGAATGATACAGAATCCAGTATTTTACAAAAATTAATTCTCACTGATAGTATTGAAACATATCTAAAAATAAAATTGTGATTATAAATCATACCCACCGGATAAACTTTTGGTATGATACGCGCCAATTTTTTTGAGATTCATCATTCATCGCTAACGTTTTTTTATTCATGTCATTGAATTATGATATACACAGGAGGGGTGGGAAATGAAGGAGATGAATTATAAGAAAAATACCATGTTATAGAATTTGATGATAATAACGATCTGTTTATTGAAAGTTCTGGAGCATGATGAGAATTGGGAAACTAAAAAATGAAAACATAATTGAGAGTTTAAAAAAAACTCTCTAAAATGTGGAAATCTTAAATAAAACTTACTCTCAGATAGAAAAGGATTCTGGAATCACAAAATTTGGTCACTCCTTTTATTTTTAATTTTTAGATGTCTTCCATTGGAACTTTCCACATGAAGGAAAAGGAGTTCTGAAATGTTTTTTTCACTCATCCGTAGTATCTTTTATAGCATGAAACCTTATCAGAGGTATTTGTAACACCAACATCTTTATACATTCCAGAAATGTATAAATATATTGTTTGAATGATTAACAAGCATCTTCCATGAAATGTTGAATAAAATATATATTCCCAGTGACCATACAATTTGGTCATGAATGAATCCGGCTTTTTGACTTAATAAGATGAAAATTGGACTTCATCAGATGAAACTCCACCTTTATCGAATGAAACTTCAGCTTTCTCAGATTAAATTGCAATTGATCCAGTTAACAAAAGATTTCCAATTCAAAGTAGCATTTCTGAAGTTGCTTTGGAAAAATGTGATTCAAATGACCTTGCAGCCAATCATGATTATCTTTCATTTTTTAATATGAAAATGTATGTCTTATTTCACATTTATCTTCAATGCAAATAGTCGCTGCATCAAAATGAAAAGATGGGTATGGGTCATCATTTTGACTTGGTCCTGAATATGGAATTTAAATAGGTTGGAACATTTCCTACCATATATGGGCTTAGAGAAAAAAAATTGCCAATTGAATAAAGATACATAAATCTGTAGTCCAGAATATATGAGACACTTTGGAGTGACAATTGTCCCTTTGAACTGACAATTGTCACTTTGAAGTGACAATTGTCACTTTGAAGTGACAATTGTCACTTCGAAGTGACAATTTTCCCCTAAGAAACATCTGGAATTGCCATTTTAAAGTGTCAGTTAGAAGTGACAATTGACAATTGTCACTTCAAAGTGACAATTGCCAGTTCGAAGTGACAATTGTCACTTCAAAGTGACAATTGTCAGTTCAAAGTGACTACCAGACTGAGCGTTGTGCATTTCAACACCATGTTGTATAACCAGTGCATTATATATGGGGTCCAGTTTCAAATTTGTTATCGGAAGCTGCATTTTTCTCTTGAGAGGGCGCTAGTGGTACTTTCTTTTATCCGCATATTATCCACTCTCACATGTCCAAAGATGGGCAAATCGATTTTGAAGTTTCAAAATGACGGCTGATTGAAGAATAAGTAAATTATCAAATTCAAATGTTTATAAGAACATTGAAAAAAAAATCATAAAACTTTCATAGCGCATAGCTTCTATTCGGAGTGTTCTTTCTCTGAGATGTATACAAAAAACATGAAATTGCTGTATACTACTGTTGATGTTCTCCAAAGAAATTCATAATTTATCTTTGTGTACGCTCTTTCCATATGAAGTTCGTTCGATCATGTTCATTGGATACTATTCTTCAACAGTTTATTTTCCTCTGATACACGTTACTCATAAGTCCTTTTTTTTTCTAGAATAGAATATATGACCGACAAACAAGTCATATATGTCAGGTCGGAATGTCACCCATTGGTAAGATACGATGCGCCAGCTTTTTCTTGGATATGTAATTTTCCTAGATGATTATATTTTTTCATTACTGCGATACTTTCCAGTCAGGCTCTATTTCCAAAGCTTCCCACATCCGCGGAGTGAGAATTTTGCCATTCTACGACATGGCGGTATGATCATGATATTTGAGAAAAAAATTTAGTTGTCGATCCACCTAGAATCCCTATGACTGGGAACAATACTCAGTAACACGGTTTCATCTTAGTTTTGTGTAGGTTTTGTGAGGGGTTCGATGGTGGTTAATTTATGTCGGTAAGGTATTCATCGCTCCAAAGACTCCCCCAGAACAAGTAGATTCATGAACAGGTTTGAAACCAATGCTGTGGACTGAAACATTGCCTAATTTCGAATAAATTGGTCCTTATTGATATTTTTTAGTGGCAATCTACAAATCCTCGCCTAATTTTCTAGGCTTTCTATTAGTCTACATGTGCTCCTTGGGTTTATAATAGTCTTATAGTACTTTCCTCAGGTGCATACTATGAAACCAGCAATTCAGTTTTATTTTGGGTTTTTGAATAGAAACGCTATTCAAATAGTTACTGAAACAAATCTACTTCCAAAGAAAAACCTGCAGAAGTTATGAGTTGGCTGATTGGGACCCGAATTCAGTATTGGACTATCATGATTTCACCGCCAAAAATCCAATAACACCAGGTGTAGAACATTGGGTTGAAGTTCAAAATGTAGTACAACCAATAGTGATTATATACTTCTTTTCTCATCATATGTCATAGCTGTATTTGATTCCTGCAATATTGATATTGATAAACTGTTGAAGCATCTATTTATGAACAAGTTAAAATCGTTGTTGAATCTGAAAAAAAAATGAATACTGCCAATAACGCAGCAGCATTTTCCATAAGATCCCTTGGAATCGACAGGATTATTGCTGAAAAATAATAATAATGAGAGTCTCATAATGTGGCAATACGATTATTATGTGAATTTTTTGAAAATTACACCTAAAAACCTCCTGGAGAGTGCATTCTCGTAAATTTATGGAAGCTTTATAAATGTTAATGGATGTTGAAAGAACGGGCCACGCAGTGGTAAGAGAACGAATACAGTTTCACAGGAAAAACAAGGTAAATTTGGAAATTTTTATCAATAACCCGAAACAGTTCATAAAACAAAATCTGATTCAAAATGACTATGAATACTTGCACCACTCTATTCAAAATTCCTACAACTCATGCAATCGAAAGAGATACACAATACATATGAACAAATTTCACAAATTATTGGAAGAGAAACAAATACACCCCCAACACATATCAAACAATAAAACTTTTTCTGAAAAAACTGTAATCAATTTGCCATCAAAAAACTTGGACATACACGAAAAACTTGTGTTAGCGAAGGGACTGAACTTAGCAGTAGCACCCAAAATGGTTTCAACGCTAGAAATGATCACTGCCATCGGAGCAACAGCCCAACGTTTACCACCTCAAAATGCAGGTGATTACAGATCTGACTGCAAAAACGCACTGACACAACCTTATCATCCTAGAAGTAATTCAATACGATAGAGGTGAATTGAGATCTCTTCGATTAGACAATCCGATTAAAATACTTCTGGCTGATGAAGGTAAGGCCACAGTCATCATGAACACTACTGATTATGAGGACAAACTGACACAAATGATCTCAAACACCACTTCAATCAAGACACTACCACAACAGTAAACACAGTATACAAAAAACTCAACAAAAATCCAACTCCATCAACATAAAGCAAAATATAACGAGCTTTAGCTAAACACAAAAACATACTCAAGAAAACAGAGCGCAGCAAACCCCCACATTTTTATGGATTACCAAAAATACACAAACTAGCTCAACCTCTACGCCCTCTTGTGAGTTCCATTGATTCTCCCTCACAAAAACTCGCTAGATACCCACCCAACATTCTGGAACCACTATCTGGAAATGGAAATAGTTTCATAAGGAATACCTCTCACTTTCTAGGGAAATTGATTACAAATTCAAGAAAGAGATCTCGTAGTAAGTTTTGATGTCGAAAGTTTGTTAACTAAAGCCATATTGATGAAACTCTGGAAATCGTGACAAAAAATATTAGAAAATGACACATCACTGAAGACAAGAACAAATCTGGATGTCAGTGCTATCATAGAATTACTCAAACCATGTACAGAAAAAACTTATTTCCAATTCAAGAACGAATTTCACCACCATGAGTTTGGTATGGCGATGGGTTTTCCTCTGTCACCCATTTAAAATCACATATTCATGGAATACTTTGAAGACTCCTTCGTTGAAACTTTCCACAATGGTGCAAAAGTATAGTGGGGATACGTGGATGATATTTTCGCTTTCTGGAATCGAAGTGAAGAAGAATTGAAAAATTCCTTGGATCATATAAATGGTTAAGAACCGACGATCACATTCACGTTAGAATCAGAACAAAACAACCCACTTCCCTTTTTAGATGTCATGATCCAAAAATTATCATCCCGAATGGGAACATCTATACACAGAAAGAAGACACATACCAACCGATATCTACACTACAACTTAATCCATCATGCCAGCGTGAAAGAAGGCATAGTTAAAGGTATCTATAATCGAGCCCAAACAGTTTGCAATTCCAACCAGAATCTACAGGAAAAAATGAACCTCATAAAATCTGTTCTGAAGGAAAATGCATATCAGTTTGTGGGAAAACAATCACTGGCATTGAAAACAACAATTCATCAAACAACCAATCAACACAACCCCCCCCATTTATAACCAACTAATTCTTATGTCCCCAGATTATCTGAGATCAAACGGATTGGACATAGGTATGTTGTGGAAACATCATTTAGAACAAAAAAACACACTGAAACCTATACTAACACAAACAAAACCAAAAGTGTGTTTACAACATACCTTGTTCGTGTGGTAACAGTTATATAGGTGAAACGTCAAGACCATTAGAAGTGCGCCAAAGTGAACATCAGAGCTACATCAGAAATCGACAAATAACCAGATCAAAAATTCCAGAACATATCCTCACATCCAATGGCGATCATACGATTGAATGGAATAGGACGTGAATCTTGATGGAAGAACCACATCAAGAGAGGAGAACAATGAAAGAAACGGTATGTATTCTTCTTTCCAATAATAACTGTTTTTCAACAAATTCTGTTGAAATGGACCATGGTTACCTCTACTTGGAGAGGAAGTGAGATATATGTCAGAATGCTGAATTATTCTGACTAATTGAATCATTTTTCTTTAGGAAATATAATTTTGTGAACGCAGTAACTCATGGGGGTGAACAAATTAGTTTGCCCTGTCTACACTTAGTAGTTAACCTACTGATGATGGAAACTCAGTTATCGAAATGCGCATATAGGTGTGAAGTGAGTATGTGTGGTAAAGGATTTACCTGTGCAATTTTTTTATTATTCCAATGATTCGGAAAAAAATAATGCCCAGTGAAACTCCACTCCTTTGGTCTATAATATTGACCCTACCGAATTCGGTGGTGATATTCTAATAATAATAAAAATAACTCTTTGAGGATTCTTCCTGCCTGCTCTTCAAAAAAAGACACGGTCATTTCACTTATTCAGTCTCTCATGCAGGGTGGCGGCCATTCATTTCCTACTTTCCGGAAAATATTTTCAAGTATTTGATGAATAGTCGCCAGTCTCATATTTCACATCCAAATAACTCGAGGACTATGTAGTAATTATGCAAGCGGAGAAGTTTTCATTCCGGAGCAGTTTCCGAAAAGCAAACAGATAAGTAAAAAGCCTGTATTCTGCTTCCATTGACAGAGTCCTCATTCATATGCAGGTTGAAGAGGCACGAACAAAACATTTCATTTATGATGGAACATTAGAGCGAATGCATATTTACGACGAAAGAACCGTTGAGAAATGATAGACTGCTTAATGCTCACTTGAGAAAGTTAACTTTCAAATTTCGGAGAATCTTTTTACAGCTTTAGAACCTTATGATATATCGCACGACGTGAAATTATGGAAGCAGTGGTTGTACTATTAATGCTGAAAATAAATTAATGGAAAATAGTTTCTTGATAGGTATATTTTGTTACGTTTTGGATTTTCGAAATGAAGTAACACATTCATTGACGAACCCCCAAATTCAACACAACAAACTAAAACAGCACTAAACGACCAATAAGCCAGTGAAAATTTACACAGAAAGAAATAAATGTATGTTTTCTACACACTTGTAAATAATTTCAGCACAATTTGTTTCTAAAAAGTTGACAGCACCAATTTGTTCATTATTCTTCTATAATGAGTATTGTATTAGAGATATTGTGTATAAAGGATATACTTCAGTGTTGTATTATTCAGAATAGTTTTGTTCAATTTTATCAACCAATATTATGGACCTACCGGATACAAGGAATGAATAAAAAGTAAATATTTTGTTTAAAACACAAATACAATGTATGTTCCATTGTTGCACCACCTTGTGCCTTATTACCTGCGGTATACACAAAATCTATAAAATTAATCAGTATGTTGTGCGACTAATGTCACCAATTTGTGTACTATTCATGCAGAAATTGTGTAAGAATCATAAACATTAAATGTAAAAAATGACAACAATTTTTGTACTTATCTAGTACAAATTGTGTAGGTATTGTGCATATAGGGTTAAAAAAATGCCACAAATTTGTGTACTCGGCATATATGAATTGTGTAGGTATATTTAATATATTGTGCATATTTGTGTATAAGCATGCACAAATGTTTCAGGTAATATTTATAATTCTAAGAGAGATTCAATACACTTAAGGCATATAACTTCCATAAGAAATATGATAAGAATGAGCAGTTTTTACCAGATCGCTCTTTTATATCTTATTCTGTTGAGAAATATAAGCTTAAATGTCATTTCCTGCATTATAATGAGTCTTCATTTTCCAAAAGGTTGAAATAAAAATATGTCATTAAAATAATGTTTATCTCATCAAAATAAGAAAATAACAAAAATAGATAACTGAATTATAAACTCTAGGTATAAAAAAGAACAAAAACACAATATCACAACTCGAAACATAAATGAACCAAAAATAAGACAGTTATTCTTGAAGAACAAGAATATTTCCTAAACTTCAAGTCACAAAAACACTGATCACAAATACTAATATGATGGGTGTGCCATTGATATTATGCCATATAGCACAGGTATTTTTTTGGACTAAAATATGAGGATATAACTGGGTTACAACCATTTTTGGAAAATTAAACGTTGCCAAGCTGTTTATATACAAAATAATTTTAATACAGCG
Organism: Gonioctena quinquepunctata; assembly: GCA_018342105.1. Classification (NCBI taxonomy): domain Eukaryota; kingdom Metazoa; phylum Arthropoda; class Insecta; order Coleoptera; family Chrysomelidae; genus Gonioctena; species Gonioctena quinquepunctata. The sequence goes on along the minus strand of JAFIRS010003789.1, from coordinate 46,174 downwards.
ACATTTGACTGGGGCATACTTATGGTTACATTTTGTTATTTTGGTAAAAATAATCTAGTTCTAGTCTATGGACATTGAAAATAGTACACTTTGTATTAGTCATAGCGAGTAGAAATCAGTAGTTTTCCTTCAGCTGTGACTGGTTCCACTCCAGGTGTTCTAGCTAGGGTATGTAGTAAATGTCAGGAGATTCATGTTCAAAAATATCATACACCTCTTTTGCCAATTCTTTGAATCTTGCGCTACTGATTCTGAAAAAAAGTTATGAATAATTAATGCTGTGTTTGGAAAATCAAAACTGGAGCCTACTTTTTGTCTGAAGATTCCTTTGATTCGTTCTTCACGATCATTCTCGATGATTCGTTCCTTAGAAACGATTTATTCTTCTCATAAGAAGACATAATAATTTTGCCTTCATCGGTATTTAATAATAAATGTTTCACACTCTGAAAAATAAAAATAAGGCTCGAAATGGAATATTCAAATATGAAACTACATTCACATTTGAAGGAGATGTTTCTTTCATTTCGTAAGGTTCTCCAACAGTCGCTTTTTCACTGTAATAAAATAAAAAGTCAAGTTGTTCTCTACCAAGTCAGTTAGAACGTTATTGTAGGTGACACCTACAATAACGTTCGTACGATGCGAACGTAGAATCCAAATAAAATAATTTTGTTTCAACCTGATGATGACAAATACCATGTCGAAACGTAGTTGAGAGAAATTATATGAATTGACTGAATCAGACCTTCATTCCGAGAAATTAAAGAAAATATATATGTGGTCATGAATCTAAAGAAAAAAATATATGTATATATATATATATATATCTTGTTATGTAATGATAAATTTTTTAAATAAATATTGTATTGTAATATTTTTGCCCCACGTTTTGGGTGCCTTTTGTTATGTTTTGATGAATTGAAAAATAATAGTTGTTGTTATATTATAAGATTGCTAATAATTTCTGTTATTCTTCGTGAACCAAATTGATATGATATAGATAGATATTTTTGCCCTGTATAATAATTTGTATGTGGTAATAATAATTGCCAACGAACGTCACTGTTCTCTCGTCACGTAGCTGACAATTGTTATTTCTTTTCTCACCACAGCTAGCACAGTTGGTACGCCCTCATCTCAGATAGCCGTTTCAAAGCAATTTAGCCACTACTTGATATGTCAAACTCAAGTTATTCAATGGTCGTAGGTATGTTTGTTGATCATTGTCAGAAAACAAACAACAAAATATCAAAAAGCAATTATCTCCTTTATTCAGGAAGACTTAAAATACCTGACCTACGAGGAATAACTTATACTAGGGTGAATCAAACAAATATTCACGGATAAAAATAATAAATCAGATCATGGATAGATAAACAGAACCTCACTTTTTCCGTGAGAGTGACGTTTTCTGTTATTGTTCAAAATAGAGTGACATAAAGTTCTTCAGATGTGAAATACGTTATTGGTGAAATAGTTCAGGACCGGAAAAGCACTATTAAAGTTTTTATACCTGCTGGAGATGTCGATGTTTCAAGATATGCCCTGAAACTGGATACCTTGTCACTACAAGCGCTATCAGGAACTCCAATACCATAAATTAGGAACCATACAGATGCGGAAATCAGCTTTGGAGACGTGGAAATGATATATAATTAAGGTAATCCTGGTTTTCCTCTTCAAATGTTGGAATTCTTTCAATTTTTGTTCTCTCAAAATGTTACGTCCATTCCCTTCTAATCTTATTTTTTATCTCCTCGTTGGCTTTGTTTGTTGTTGCCTCGATACAAGTTTCCCTTCCTGTTTTCCCATTTGAATTTTTGAATTCGCGCACTAAATTGTCACATTTCACTGTTTAGGTTTATCTTACTCAATTTATATATCCAACTATTTTTCCATACTTATTACTATTTACAAATTCTAATAATAATTGCTTATGATATCAACCAATTGCTATTCCTTCACAATTTTCAATTTTTACCTATGACCATCTATTCTCTGATTGGCTATTATCATGAAGACGTTTGCTGTTCTACCATTGGTAACTTTTAGTTATCTCCAATTTCATATACTGTATGTTTCAAATTCACAAATGTGTTGATTACTGTTTATTCCTGAAAATTTTGTAAATTTAGACTTTTTGTTGGCTTTTTTCCAATTATGGTTTATGATCATTATGACAGTGTATGAAATTGATTGTGTTATATTATTTTGACATTTTCATCTATCCATATTATACAAAGGCTTATAAATAAATAGAACTTCAAAAGTTATTCAAAAAAAAATCTCTTGGAACTAATAACTATTTAGTAATTATTCTTTTAGTGGGATTTTCGTCCTTTAAAATTTACAACTGGCATAACATAACATAACAATATATATATATATATATATATATATATATATATATATATATATATATTATATATATATATATATATATATATTGTATTGTATTATTTGGGCTATTGTAAATTCACCTGAAGAAGCTGTTGTGTTAGCGGAACATGTGAATTAGAATTAAAATTTTGTGGAAATCTAATCGTGTGTTGTGATTCAAACTCAATTTTTTGTTCTGCCATTTACAAAAATTTCGGTACCAAAAGTTTCAATATAAACAAAAATTGCAAAAAAATAGGTAAATATGAATTTTGAGTTTCTGATTTTGATAATTGAATAGAACAAAAGTTAAAACAAACATCAAAATTGGAGCTATTTCTACGAAGGCGTAGAGGGCCAATGAATATTATTTTTCTCATAATTACGACTCAGTATCTCGGAATTAGGTAATTCCGATTTAGTGAGTCGGAATTCCGACTTAATATCTCGGAATTAGCTAATTTCGACTCAGTGAGTCGGCATTCTGACAAAGTATTTCGGAATTAGTTGATTCCGACTTAGTATGTCGGAATTCCGACTTAGTATCCCGAAATTAGCTAATTTTGGCATACTATCTCGGAATTTGCGGATTCCGACTTAGTATCTTGGAATTAGTTAATTCTGACTTAGTCAGAATTCCGAACTGATATCTCGGAATTAGTCGGAATTCTGACTTACCAAGTCGGAATTAGCTAATTTAGAGATAGTAAGTCGGAATTCCGACTAACTTGGTCGGAATTAACTAATTCCGAGATAATAAGGCGAAATTCTAACATACTACATATATCGGAATTATTAACACGTTGAAGGACACAGGAAAATTCGAAATCGATCGCGCTGTGACACAGCCAATTTTTTTCAGTTATGATGATGATAGCCTGTAGTTTTTCATGTTATTCGTAAAAAACATTGAAAACATATTTTGTGTATTTTTACAGGTTTTTAATTTTGACGCCGATAGACGTCGTGCCATTTTTAAGACAACTTATTACTCAAAATAAGGACAGAACATCTATCGGCGTTCTAAAAGTAACGTAGTCGTCTGCAAGAAGATATAGTAAAAATTTTATACAAAATAAAAACCATTGAAAGTTTCTTTTACTGACAAAATGAAATATTATCGTATCTGGGAAAAAAATTCGTAACTCAAAAACTAAAATATCATCCTAAATATCTTTGGAAAAATATCGCAATGGAATAAAATATTCTTCCAAGTGTCTTCAAAAAAAAATTTAATCAAAATATCTATTATCTTTAGAAAAAAAATAACTCAAAAAATTATATATCACACTGTTCATCGCATAACATAGCAAATACAACTAAATGGTTTCTTATCGAAAAGACGACGCGTACGACGTTGTGATGAAATAGGGCAAATCATTGGCCGACAGGGTGGGGATCTAAACCGATATGACAGTAATCACGTGTCCCCTATAATAACTATGCAAAATTGAACGCCGTTCCGCGTTCTGTCCAAAATAATCCGGATATGTGAGGACGCAATGCGGCGTTGTGTCGCAATTGTCACCGACCTCTATGACGCCGTATGACGTTAGTGTCCATCAATATGTTAAAAAAAATCAGTGGCTCTTCTACGCTCCCATATATTTCGGTGGGAATAGAAGTAAAAACCTGCACTCACTCGATAATTGTTACAGTTGTATAAAAATTATGATGAATAACGAACAGATTTTGTCCATCATGAATGAACTGCGACACTCGCCTTTGGTTTATTCTCGTAAGGAATAACCAATCTTCATACTCGTATGGAGTTTCATTTCATGTCCGTGTACGATGAAACATCAGTGAAGGCCGTCGAAAAATATATCCTGCTTAATGTTCACTTGAGGAAAGTTAACTTTCAAATTTCGGAGAATCTTTTCCAGCTTTAGAGCATTATGATATATCGCCCGCTGTAAAAAATATGAAAGCCGTGCTGAAATGTAAATGCCGAAAGAATGGAATGAAAGATGGTATTTTGAAATGTAGCATGCGGCGCCTGGCGAGAACGTCAGATGGAGGTAGCGGATATGAAATAGTGCCCGCGCCCCACTTATGAATGTAAAGTAAAACACTTTGGGCGATATATCAGAAATATAAGTAACTTTTTAAATGATATTATGCGGCGCTCACTCACCTTCGAGAATAATAAAAAGATGAGAAATATATGACAGTGAAATACGGCGCTCGACTTGAAAGGATGTGCCAAAGAAAATATATTATTTACCGCTGCGATTTCCTATTGAGACTCTCACGCTTTCTCGACCTGGGTGATGGAGCGGAAGATTCGGGGTAACGACACAGTGGCTATACAGGATGGTAATGAGATCATTATCACCACAAGAGGCGTTTAAAAATCACAACAGAATTTATTGAAAATATTTGTAACCGATCAGGACATCGATGGAAAAACTCGGAATCCTTTCAAGTAAGAAAATATCATTACAGAAGGGAACAAAATGAATTGTTTAGAAACTATTTCAAATGTTATTCCAACATTATAGTAGTTATTTATACAACGAGAATATAAAGCGCCTCTTTTTTGCACGCGCGAGAAGTTTTGAGTTATAAATCCTCGCAAGTGCAAAAAAGAGGCTTTATATTCGAGTTGTATACATGATTTTTCCCAATACTTTGGTTTTTACAAGCTTTCATTTAGTTTTACCTGTTCCGGTGACTGTCTGTGTGTCTGTCTATGTGTCTGTCTGTAATAAAATCTTGCAAGTTGAATTAGACCCACTTCTAATCGTCCGATTGATTTGAAATTTGGAAAGTGTTCATAATTCTGGTGACAATGTATTATGATATTTTTGCTGGGAAAAAAAATCAAATGACGGCTCCAATATGGCGGACAATTTTTGTTATTATGGTCCGATTTCATTCAAAATTGGTACCAAGGAATTTCGGGGTAGGATATTATGATTTTTTTGTCAGAATTCGAAAATTCAATATGGCGGCTCCAAAATGGCTGACGAGTTTTGTGATTATGGTCCGATTCTATTCAAAACTGGCATATGGGGATTTGTGGGGTCGAATATTTTTTTAGAAGCTGCCCCAGTGTCTGTCTGTATGTAATCAACTCTTGCAAATTGAATTTTACCCACTTCTAATCGTCCGATTGATTTGAAATTTGGCAGGTGTACATTATTTTGGCGACAATGCAACATTGAATTTTTTTTTAAATAAAAAAAATGGCGGCTCGGATATGGCGGATAATTTTTGTGATTATGGTCCGCTTTCAAAATTGGTATCTAGGAGTTTCCGGATTTGGAAATTATGATTTTTTCGTCAAAATTCAAAAATAAATTAGATAGAAATTACTTAACTAGTTATTTAATATTATGAATACTTCAAAATGAATGAACGGAAAAAAAATTAAAAACAAGCTTTTATTTATACAAATGCAATGAAGAGAAAAAAAAATTCTTCTGAAATCGCTCAAGAATGCCTACTCGGAGAAACTTCAGACTCCAAAATACGCTAATCCAGAATTTTACAGTCCTGGAATTTTTTTGCCGGCCTTGGCCGTCAGAATCGGTCCCCACCGGTTTGTTATATATTTTAGATAGTAAATAAATACACGCAAACAACCAACTCACATGGAGAACATTTATTGAATATATTATCACACATATGGAACGATTATTATAACTATTTTTGTATATTTATAGTTATATTGCAGTTGGTACAATTATCAAACATAGGCTGAACTCTACCTGAAAAGTGATTTTCTTTTTTCACTTCCCCCTCTAAATTTATCTGTTATGTTACCTGAATAGTCAGCAACATTATTGCCGTTTTCTTCTTCAGCAATAATACTAATAGTATTAGCAGATTTCTCTTTGTTACTTCCCCCTCAGAATATTTTATCTGCTATGTCTACTTTATTTGTTAAAAATTCCCCTTTATATCTTTCGGCAACGGTTGAGGATCTTCATCCCCCATGCCTCTTCAAAGCAATTGAATCTGCCCCTGCATTAACCAAAATTGATGCAGAGGACCAACGGAAACAATGTCCTGAGCATTCATATGCAGATGGCAAATTTAAAAAATTTGCGACAATTTGGGGTATTTTGCCAAACTGATGTATTCTCACTACTTGCTTGCAACCTTTCCCATTCGAATATTTGAAGAAAAAGCGGCAACTTTAAAAAATTTCCGGACGACATGCAACATATTTTCTATACAATGGCATATGAGTTTCGTTTATCACAAATGACCTTGGTTTGTTCGTTTTATTATCGGGAATTTCAATCGAAAGCTTAGATCCAAAATTTTCTATGTCATTCGAATTAAATTCATATAGTTCATCACGGCGACATGCACCGGCAACACCAAATATTAAGGCAACCTCAAAAGTAAACACAACATAAATATCTAGGTAATTTGAAAATTCCTACATCCTAAACGTACCTCATTCATTGACTATATATAATCTGGTGCTTGAGTAATAAACGTTTCAATTTGTTCATATGACAAAACTTTCGACTTCTTTGGTTTATAGTTGGCACTTTGACGTTTCAGGAAAGCACGTAATTTCGAATATTTTGTAATATCTTTTTTTAACTTAGTGTAGCTCTCAGCATGGAGTAATTTGACCATAACGTAGATGGCTTCAACTTTGTAGATTAATCGGAAAAGAATGCAATCATGACATTGTCAGATCGGGAGATGGTCTTTTTTTCTTGGCAATAATCCATGGAGCGTTTGTAACCGTATTCATATTTTGCCTTGGATTCATTTGGCAATAAATTCAAGATGACATTTTCTGAAGCATTTACTAACTCTGGTGGTGTCCCGCACACCTGGACATCATCATCACTGTCCATTTTAAATATTTTTAAATATTTTCAAGCGATAAATAGGTATTAAACCGAAATAAGAAGTGAATCTCTGACTTTTGTCACAACAATAAACAACAGTGATTGTCAAGGAAACAAAAGTTGATGATTTCATAGGCAATAAGATGGTAATCAAAGATGTTATGCATTTATAAAAATTCCTTAATTTATGATAATGTTGATCGCGATTTCAGAAAAAATTGTACGTGTACCTCGTAGTAAAAGCACATTCGCAGACTGGAAATGTATTGCTTTTACTACTAGATACACAACGTACTATCCTTTAATTGTTTGATCAAGGTTATTCTGTGAGTAACAGATTCAAAAGCTTGCCGCGGATACAAAATAGGTAATCTTGCGCGACAAGATTTTGAATCTGTTACTCACAGAATAAACCTGGATCACACAATGAACGAAATATTTTTTTTCTTTTTAGTGCATTTCTATAAATAAAAGCTTGTCTTTAAATTTTTTTCAATAATTTTTCAAATATTATTACGTTTTGAAAGCAAACATCCTACATTAAGCAGTGACATTAAGCAAAATTATTTCAGTGAATCGCAATACATACCTACCAGAAAAAATAAGAGAGAATATTAGGTTGTCAGGGTGCATAGCAACAATTTGAATTATTGAAGTCGCCATTACTGTTAAACCGTGATCAGATAATTTTCGTAAATTTATAGAATATCGCTTCAATTATCGATTAAAAAAGTGATTCTAGTAATACATCTAATATTCCTGCCGATGTGAAGCAGTAAAGTCCAGACTACTATACGAAAAAAAATATGATGCATTTGATAGCTGGTGTTCTCAGAAAAAATATCTAAGGTATCAGAACCCGTTATTCTTGCGTATTTGGGAACCCTGAGGTCGATGTTTTCTATGTTAAAATCAACTTCAGCCGTTAACAAGGACATACATATAGGTGAGTATCTCAAAGTGAAGGCATTTCTTAAAATAAAAAGTGCCGGCTATAAACCGGAAAAAGCAAACGTTTTCAAGAGTGAAGAGGTAACTAAACTGTTACTTGATGCTGCGGATGAATTTTTTTTTGATGAAAATAGTTATGATTTTTGGATTGTCAGGCGCCTGTCGCCAGGACGAACTTTCTAAAATGACAATACAGGATATTGGGGACAAGGATTCTTAGATAATTGTACAAATTCTTGATTCAAAAACGGAAATACAAAGAACATTTGTAGTTCCAGATAACAATGAACACAAATTCAATCCAGCTGAAATTTGACGTACATGTCACTGCGTCCTAAGATAGCAGGAAACCCTAGATTTTTTTTGTAGTATAGGAATGGAAAATGTACTGTTCAGGTAGTCGGAATAAATACTTTTGCAAAACTTCCGAGTGTAGCTGTATAATTTTTTGGATAACCTCATACTGTAGAATATACTGGCCATAGTTTTAGAAGGTCCTCTGCGTCGCTTTCAGTTGGCCTAGGGGCTGAGATTTTGAGACTTAAGCATCATGGTGGATGGCGATCGTCGACGGTTGCAGAAGGCTATGTGGAGCAGTACGCCAAAAAAAAAGAGAAAATTGGAAACGGCATTTTTGGTGGTGATGTCAAGAAAAGTGGAAATGTCGAAGTCGAGAACAATAATACTTTTAACATTATACAAGAAAAGCTATTTGATTTAGTATTACCAAAATTATCGTTTGGTATTAATATACAGAATAACAGCAATTGTACTATTAATATAAATCATGTAAAAAAATAGTATGGATGGAATGTAGTATGTTTAATAAAGAACGATCGAAATGAGAATGATGGGTATTAGGTAATAACTGTATTTAAACAACGTAGGCCTGTACCATTTTGCACGCCTTGTAGAATTATTTTTTTTGGACTCTGTTCAAAATGAATCTATTTTGAACAAATAAAAGTCATAAAAAATAACACATTTCTAACGTAAGTATTGAAAAAAAGTGTTTTTTCAGATTTTTCTTTTTGAAATGATATAGTATCTGCGTAATTGGAAAAAAAGAATAACTTCAGAGTATTGATAAAAAATTGACATACAAAGTTTTGCGATTCAAATGAAAATATTTGATATACGATTATTGGAGCTCTTTGCATTTTTTGGTTTCCCAGATCATGTGTTGCGACCTTACCTAACAGGCTGTGACCTGATGATCAATTCAGGCAGAAAGAATTGAGCCATCGATATTTTATTCGAAACGATGATAAATAGCTGCCCAATTGTTGACTATTGTATTTTTACGTTACAAAAAAATGACTTCACAAGATGACAGATTGCAGCGTTGCTAAAATGAACGATAATAGTTGGGATTGAAGTCGATACAACTACATCAAAACCAATATTCCCCTAGTCCCCGTTTCCCTTTAGTGTCCTATTGAACGTTGACGCATAAGTGAGAAATAAGATCTCATCCACTGAGTTGGCGACCATGTTGGAGCCCTACAGAACGTATTGAGGCTTTCTCCAGCTATATCAGAGCATATACCACCTCTGATATGGAGGCCAACTATAGCGGAGGAGATCTAGCCTAACCTATTCTGCACATAGTGGAAAACATAGTATACATATGTATTGGCAACTATATATCTGTCAGTGGTGATATTATAACCTACTTGGTTGATTGAATTAAAAATTTAAAAAACCTCCGATCTCCATCTCTAAAAAGTAAAAAAATAATATGTATTGGCCCTTTACATTTAATATAAGTAGGGGACACTAATTAAGACCTAGACTCAAATATTTGATATTGTTGTTTTGATATCTACCTACGTTGCCTAGGTAGCAAACTTGTATTTGAATTTGATTGTTTATAATTTTCAGTTGTATATTCGTTTTATTTTATTTACTTAGCGGTCCCTCGACGCGAATGCGCTTGGATCAAAATATCACTACTGATATTTAATTTAAAGCGCCAATACATATTATTCTTCAACTTTTAAAAACAAAATTCGTGTCGGAGGTTTTTAAAATTTTCAATTCAATATTATTTCAAGCTTTTTGAAGTTTATATATTACAATTAGACACGCTTCAATCAACACTTTATCTCCACATTCACACAAATACTTTCCGGGACGAAACACGAAATTGTGACACGAGATCTTGCTTTGCCAAAATTTGCGTATTCTGACAATAGTTGTATTTTCATAAATATTATTACAGTTGAAAAATGTTGGCAATGCAATATCGCATGGGCGGTTTTGGGTTTCAATGGAATTATTATTCCAACTTCTTTTTTTGTTGATATTTTGTAAATAAAGTGGTTCAATTCAGTTCAGTAGGGTGATTCATTACAAACAACTCAACAGTTTCAATTTCCTAGATTGAGTTTTTTTGCCAAATTCATGTACTTTTCTGGGGTTAAGTTCAATTAATAATAATTTACTTATGCTAAGGTGACTATATAGTAGATTTAGTTTGGAATTGCAAAGACTGAGAGGCAGTACTTCAATACTTATTTCTGTACTACGTGTCGTACTTAGAAATATTTTAACATTTAGAAATGCATTGCACATTATCAAACCATTGCTTTGTTTTTGTAGTATGCTTTACTACACCATCCATATCATACTATATTCAGCAGCACACTATATCATACCAAACGGTAATCATTCATTCACTTAATCCCATTCAATCACCTCTCACGTTCGTAGTCTTTACCGTACCCCACCGTACCTTATTATATTCAGCACCGTACCATATCAAATCGTGTTCATTCATTCACTCAATCCCATTCAGTCATTCATACGCTAATTTGCCACGAACGGTACTACATCGTACTGATTTCATATCGATTGAACGTAGCTCAGAATCTCTCACCAATTTATCCTCATTTCCCTTTCCTGCTCCATCATCAGACCCTGATCACCATCTATCTATTCGCTGTGTGCAAGACTGGTAATGCCCTATAGTGACTCGATTGCTGAAGTTTTTCTGTTTTATTTCCAATACTCATTATGTAACAATTTAATTTTTTTAACAATTTCTAAATAATCTACCACACGAAAAGAAAAAAGTAAGTAAATGATAAAAAAATTGTATGGTATTGTTACGATAGTTCACCGCATTTGGAGGTTATCCATGTTTAGTTATAATATTTTGAATATCATAAAGTAATGCTACTTCTGTGTACTTTCAGGTATTCTACGGCAAGTTATGTGCTTGCAGGTGAGATTATTAAGGTCGCAGGTTCATAAGGTCTTGAGAACATAAAATAGTGAGGGGGCCAAGTAGTTTAAGAAATTAAAAAAAGTACCCATATAACCCTGGCAAGCTTTAACCTGACGGATAACCACTAACTAACATCATATTCAACGCAGAACTATTTGATGAAATTCTCAAATAATATAATATTCAGAAAAGGAATCCCACTTCTAGCCTTGCAAAAATGTAAGAACAGAATATTGCGTATTGCTTATAGAGTGCGAGTAACGATGTTTACTCTTAGTACCTGAACTGCATTACATTCAACATTAGTTCACATGTAAGGCCAATTGCTTTTGTATCCGAAACCAAATGAAATACAAATGATCCTCTGCGAAGTACTTTGTCCTGATAGAATGCCGTGTACCGTGTATGATAGGCAACTCGGAAAGACATCAAAAGTATCTCTGTCCTCTGTTCATAAGGCTGATTGATCAATTTACAACACCGTCCAGGCGTTCCCGAACTCGCAGTTTACGTCGCTATTTGATTTTCTCCACCGGCGCAACACCGTCTCAAGGAATTTGGTTAATATTTTTACTATACACTTCTAGACGTTCAAATAGAAAACGGAAAACATCTCAAATATTCATCGAATGAAAACCTCACGTCCCGCAATTAGAAATTGAAATATCATGGAATAACAGAACACTTATCGCTTTGCTGCAGTTTGTGTGATGCAGTTGGAAATGTATAAAATGTACACGTACTATTTTTGCAATCGACCATACAGCAATAGCGAGGGCTCATTGTTATTATATGTAGGTTGTTATACTACCCAACCGTGACCGTTGCCACTACGATAATAATAATGTTCATTTATCTGAAGTATGGTACAATATTTTAATGTGATTTGTAAATAACCGGGGAGACCTCAGAAACTGAAAGTTTTCAGCTTGTGATTACCAGGATCATTACCTACTTCTGGCAGCATGGGCGCTGTCATAGTTTCATCTATTCCCTCCAGCCTAATGCACACAGCGAATAACCTATTAATTGGGACCATTCCAATGAGCCCAAACACGATACTTCTGCTGTATGTTGGTGACGAGTTGGATATACTGCAGATTCCAGGTGATGCTGCAGGTTACCATGTTCTTGGAATATTATCGAAGTACCACAATGATAAATTCTGAATTGATCAGTCCTATGGAAGTTGCTCACATCCATCCATCAACACCATAATCACCAACAGGATCAAAATAGATAATGAGGGGAAAAACACTCCCTTTTTCGAACCCAACTTCTCTATACCGCAAGGACGTACCCAGGAAAGGGGTTCCAAGGGGTCCAGACCCCCCCCCTGAAATATTATAGAGATCGAATACAACACAAAAATCCCTAAACACAGCGCAAAAAATGATTTTCTGTCTGAGACATTGATCTGCGGGGCGTGCGTGTGGCGGATCAACTTGGATCAACAGCGGCGCATAGTGGAGTATTAGTGACAAAACAATGGTCAACAAAATTTTCCATGTATTTTGAAAATAAAACAATTGATGTTGACTTTTGACTTACTTGTTCAAATTGTAGGGAAAAGAGAGAGTGCACCAAGTCTTTGTCTATAAAAAAATTACCTAAAATACTTGTAATCCATTTGAAGCGATTTTCGACGTCAGAGAAAAAAATTTAAATTCATCATCGATTTCCCTTTGGAACGATTGGAAATGTACAATTATGCAGCAGACAACGTGGCCCCGTTTCGATACAACCTCTATACTCCGTGCAATCATAGTGGAACGACAAATTCCGAACACTATACGGCCTATCGTAGGCACCCATACGCAGGCACGTGGACCAAATACAATGATTCAAGGGTGTCACCGATATCCTCAAAATCCCTAGTTAGTGTAGAAGCGTGCGTACTCCTCTATGAGCAAGAAGGCACACAAAGTTGAAATTATTGCATCTTGATTTATTTTACATTTTTATACTTTTCATTTATACTCATATAAATGTTCCTCTTACCATTAACATAATAATCAACTTTTAAATCAAATATTTGTCGAATAGACATTTTGCGGAAGATTATTCATGAAAATACGATTTAGTCTTGTCACTACGTCTAGTAATGTCCTGTATATTGATGCACATGAGCCTATTCAATATTCTCAACCTGTAAATGAAATTTAAATCAACTAATATTTGTAATTAAAACTTAATGACACATTGTTCATCCTAATTGAATTTGTATTGTTTGGGTGAATGTGGAGAAATGAAAAAAACTCAATAAACAAACAATGTACAAATTTTCAATATTCTACATGACCACCTTCGCGGTCCATACATAGAATTGTTCTGGAAAACATTTCGCGGCGAACATTTTTCACAACAGAGTTTTGTTGATCAGTGCTGCACAATTCCTTATAAAAATTTTTGAATATTCAACATTTCCAAATGGGAGTTGATTATAAACATTGCTTTTCAGGTAACCCCATGGAAAGAAATCACACGGGGCTAGGTCTGGAGACCTAGCAGGCCAAGGATTACCTGAATATCGACCTATACACTGCTCACCAAACTCATTATTCAACCACTCCCGCACCCCGTTCGTAGAATGAATAGAAGCCTCATCTTGGGGAAAGAATGAACGAATCCGCTCTTGAAATGATAGGTTGTCGATTAATGTAGATATCTCGGTCCGTAAAAACTTCAAAAACCGTTCACCCTCTAAACTTTATCTGAAAAAGAAGGGACCTAGAATTCGCTCATTTAAAATTCCACACCATACATTCACCTTGAAACTATATTAGTCCTTGGCTTCAATAATGAAATTAGGATTATGATCTGCCCACCATCTACAATTTTGAGAACCGACGACATCATTTGTGATAAAAGTTGCTTCGTCAGAAAGTAGCACATTTTTGAGAAATCACGATTGTCTTCTAATAATCCCTATCTCGCAGTACTTGCACAAACTTTGGTTTGTATGGGTGAAAGTGATTCTGCTTTAAAATTCGTCTGTGGTTGGAGATATTTCTGCATTTTCTGCCATAATTATCGGCAAAACTCTGGGTGTCTCAGTGAGTGTGAGTTGAACATTGTTTACATCAATTTCCTCATTTACAACAGGCTTAACGTGAACACGTTCATATATGTTCTCTTTACTTCTTCTCACATTTTTCTCTTTCTCACATTTTTGCAATAACTTTGCCACCATAGTAAAATGCAAATTTTGGTCTGGATGCCTTCCATTGAAAATTTCAGCTACTTCTCCTGTGCTATGATAATTTTCGGCATATACCAATACTATTTCTATTTTTTCTTGTATACTCAATTTTGGAGCCATAACTATTGATAGATTGAAGAACACAAGAACTGATAAAGAACGACAACTCCAACAACATTGTCAACAAGTTATTGTGACATTTGTTATTGTTACAACAAAAGAATTCTTTTTTTTCAGAACCACCTTATAAAATTCAGAAATATAGCTAAGTCATTGAATTTCAAATTTACTAACCAATATCAAATTTGGCAAGGATAATGTATTATTAAGTTTTATTGATGAATATTAGTTGGTTTGAATTTTATTAACGGGTTGAGAATATTGAATAAGATCATGTGCATCAATATACAGGGCATTACTACACCTAGTGTCAAAACTAAATCGTGTTTTCATAATTAATCTCCCGCAAAATGTCTAGTCCACATATATTTGATTAGTTTTGAACCAAACTTATGTGATTTAGGTTATTAAAGCTGTTTCCAGATAAAACGAGAATGTATAATGTTTCTTAGTAAGGGTAGAGGAATAAAATGGTATTTTTTTTTTCAATGTGGTTCAAAATTGGTACATGGATTCCAAACATATTTTCTCAATAAAATTTTTCGATATCTTGTTAATTTGACCTATTTTTCGGGACCACACACAACTTTTTTTTCAAATTCCCGCTAAATCTGAGGTCACGTGATGATAGTCGCAACGGATTCATGCCGAAACGAACCGCCATTAGAGTTTTTCAAAAATTTCAATAACATTTTTTTTCCCATATGTAGCCAACATTATGACGGACACAGTATATATATATATATATATATATATATATATATATATATAAACCAGTTGATGGAGAAAACCATTAACACTTTTGTATAAGACAGACACAACGTCGAAATAATAAAGAACAAGAGTATGATAACAACATGCATCTCAGATTTTCATATCTCACAGACAATGGAAGGACTGGAATTCATGTGCAAAATATTTCTCCAGGGTGTAGAAGAATTTCCTCACAAGTAGTTTCTCAACTCATTTTCTTAATTTCTCCGTATCAATAATACCTGTTATCAGAAAAATCATTATATGTCTGTCAGAGATCGTCTCATCTGGGATGAAGTGGAAAATGGAGGAAAAAGGTTTTTCTCCTGACGAGTGAGTATTTTTATTCGAATTCATGAACCGTTCTCTGTATTTGTTCGTCTCTAAAATAGAAATATCGATTAGGGATAATATCTTGTATTCGGAAAAATACGGCCTACATGATTCCCGCATCTTAACTCTGAATATAAACCTCAGAGCTGGTTTTGGCTACAGGAAACCCATAATAGAATTCCATACCGTTTGTGGGACTCGATAAACGAGAAGTATGTAGTTAGCGGAGCTGGCAGTTGAATTCATGGAATATAACATTGATATTATAATAATAAGTAATAATAACTTGAAATTTTGTAACAGGTTTACAGGTAATATTTTAGGATCCTTATGTTCTCAACGTTCTCAACTTCAATCGATCAGGTTGGTTTTCGTTAAATTCAGTGTCAGTTTAGTTCCTTCACACCAAATTTTGATTTTTGTATATCTACAGAAATGGATTGGACTAGAGCAGTCCGATCTTCATAGTTCCACAAAACCGAAGTATCTTCTGCTGTTGTCAATTTGCAACACACATAATTTCGATTTGTGAATATCTACACATTAGAGCAGCCCGATCCAAAGCTATCCCAAAGCACTGTGCTTAGTGCTCGTGAAAGCACTCAAAGCACTTTTGTGCTCGTAAGCACTGTGCTCCCGAGCACTTTTTGACCCAGTGCTAGTGCTTTGAGCATTTTACGAAAAGGCTTAGTGCTTAGTTATCCCAAAAAGTGCTACCAAGCACTGAGCCTTCCCTTACCTATGAATCTAAAAATGTTTTCGAAAGATTACAGTGTTGATATTAGCATTGTTTTCGATGTTTTGCGTTGCAAAGTGAGTTTAGAGCTTTTAACTATTTTTCTCTGAATGCAGAAACTTAATAAATAGACTTTCTACACACAATAATATTCTATTCTACTGGGACCCTTCTGATTGCCGGAAAACTGTTTCCCGAGGGTCCATGCGATTTTTCACGAACATGGAAAAAAATTTAGAAACATTTATAATTTTTATTTATTGTGCTGTGATGTGATGTGATGATGTGTTAAGGGACCTATTCTATTTATAATTGGTATATGGGAGTTTTTAAATTCGTAAATAATCATTTTGTAAAAAAAACAGGAATTCAAAATGGCGGCTTCGATATGGCTGACGTGTGTTCCATCATTGAAGGTCCGAATCTATTCAAAATTGTAATCTGGTGGTTTTTTGGGTCACAGTTTATAATTTTAGTCTCAAAATTCAAGATGGAGGATCTAATATGGCAGACGAGATTTTTTATTTATTATCCAATTTCAATGAAAATTGCTGCTGGAAGTTATATGCCTCCTATGTTTATATTTCCGAGAGAAAACTATTGGAACTCGAATTACTAGATGGCGCACCGGTTGGTTCTTGGGGAGAATGTCATGAATCTAGTTGGATACAAGGTCATTTATTCATTTTGTGGTTAAAAAGATTCATAGAATGGTCACATGCAACCAAAGAAGACCCGGCACTTTTGTTGCTTGATGAGCATGCTACTCATGTTAAAGGTATTGAAGTTATTGACTTGGCTCGCGAAAATGGTGGGGTCCTGCTATGTTTCCCACCACACTGTACACACCGCCTTCAGCCCCTAGATGTTTGTTTCATGAAGCCCCTCAGCAACTACTACAGCAATAAAGTCAAGAAATGGTTGCGAGCACATCCAGGTCGAGTGGTTACCCAATTTCAGACTGCTAGTTTGTTTGGACAGGCGTTTATTGCTGCTGCCACTATGACAACTGCAGTAAATTATTTTAGGTCTACAGGAATTTGGCCTCTCGAACCAAACATCTTCACGGAACCGTAGTATCGTCTGCGAAAAACTAGATATGTGGTTAGCATGAAAAAGAAAAAAGTTCAAACGTGTTTTTAACCGCTTTCTCAAAAGTTAACGAAAACTTGTATTCCTGGTAGCATTTTTGTCACAGAATCAATAGAGCAGGAAATCTCTATTGATTGGCCTACTGTTGTGACTCTGTGTCAGCTATACCTCTTTTATCCGTATCCGGATAACCACTCATTTTCCAGCCTGCTACCGACTCAATTGATACCAATATTTCTATGATGTCTTCTTCTCGCATTGCCACTCCATTAGAAAATATGTTGATTGGAGTTCGAGTCTCCTTATGGACTCGCATGAAAGAATTCAAATGGCTTCGGTCGTTTCTGAGCTATCTCGCCCAATCATTCCTGCTATACCAAGCCCTGAAATAGAAATCTTTGGGGCATTTTTCGTTGTCTGAGTTAGGTTTCGCAAACGTTCCTAAAACGTAGTAGTACTTTTTCAAACAAATTTTAACGAAGTTACTATTTTATCATGTGTAATCTCAGCTAAACAATGAATATTTGGCTAAGTCACTTATAAAGATATCTTGCGGCTAGATTTCACGAAAGGAAGTACGCGTTCTACAACAGCACCGTATACTCAGCGTGCGGCGGCTCTACGGTACCCCACCCAAAGGTGGGGATAGCAGCCAGCAGCAGCTAGCCAGCTGCTAGTCAGCCAGCCAGCAGCAGCAGCTTGCAGCTAGCCAGCTGGAGTACAATGAAGCCAGCTGAAGTTAAGCTACTGCACGTACCAAGCCAGGGAGAGAGAGAGAGATCAGAGGTGCTCGAAAGTAGTCTACACCTATCAGCGCACCGGATCACCACGCCGTTCAAGCTCCAAGCCAGCCAAAGCAAACCGATTCAGCCAGGGAAAGACTAGAGGTGACTGAAACCAGTCTATACTGAATCGACCCACCACCATCCAAACTTCAAGAAAATCCGTATGTAGCGTATACAAAGAGTTAACATAGGTATATGAAAAGGTAAATGGGCTACGGCTACGTGGTATTTGTGAACGGTTGAATATTTTACTGTTGTCTGCATTTTTCGAAAGCCTCTTGTTTACGTGAGCTCTAGCATTGGGAAGGTCAGGCGTATTTTCATCCATCCTAACCATTGTCCTGTTAACGTGAGCTCTGGTATGTATCAAATGAGTCCGGCTAGTTCTTCATGCCGACCATTGAACTCTTGATAAGCTCCCTGTTGACGTAAACTCTAGCATTGGGCAGGAGTGGAAAGTTGTTTATGCCGGCCATTGAACTCTTGAAGAGCTTTCTGTCGGAGCTTATATTAATAGGAAGCTTTTCGAAAGTTCAATGGCCGGGATGTAGAACTTGCCAGACCTTCTCAATGCTTACATTAACAGGGAGCTTATCAGAAGTTCAATGGTCGGGATGAAGAACTTGCCGGACCTACCCAATACTAGAGCTCATTTTAACAGGGATCTTCTCAAAAATGAAGTGGTCGGAATGAAGAAGAACTCGCCGAACCTTTTAGCATTGGCCAAGTACGGCGAGTTCTTCATACCGACCAATGAACTATTGAAAATTTATTTGTTAACGTGAGTTTTAGCATTGGGCAAGTCCGGTTAGTTCTTCATCCCGACCAATACATTTTTGAAAAGCTCCCTGTTAACACAAGCTCTAGGATAGGTCCTGCGAGTTCTTTTTGCCGATCTTTGAACTTTGACAAGCCCCCCGTTCTGATAAAATTGATCCCGTGTCGAAATATATACCACAGAGCTTTCTGGGACTGAAAGTCAAATATAAAAATATATGACTGATTGGGAGTTGCTGCCCGTCCGGAGATCTTCAGCACCGCCGCCGTGAAGCTTTGCGTTGGTGTATACCCTTCTTTAATAAACCCACATTTCGATGCAATCAGTTCTAGACCTTTATTTGGCACAACCCTGCGGATACCCCGCTCCAACAACTTTCCACTTTGCTTGCCATGTCCCCGCATTCATTAGTTAACCTGTTGAGCAGAGATCCCCTCTGCTAAATACAATAATTGTTATGTTAGATTTGTGGGAAATAAAGTAAGTGGAAGAGGTTTTGTTTTGATTTTCATTGTAGATTGTGGGGTGTTCGATATGGCTCTGCATCCTCTCCGTACCCCCCATTCCCCCATTCCCCCCTTCAAGACACGGGATTCCGAAACTCCTCACGAATCGTATCAGTTTCCTGCGAGCTGTGTTTCTGATGTCTGAGGGCGTTAGTGCAACTTCTTCCAGGAACTTAAGTCTTTTGCAGAACAACAGTTGCCGGTCGCAAAGAGGGTGTTCTGCAGTTTCAACGAAGTTTTGGCAGTAACGGCACAGTTCACTGTCTGAACCATTAATTTTTTCGGGGTGATACCTCAGAGGACAATGTCAGGTGAACAATCCCATTACCAGTTTCAAGTCTTTCTTGTCCAACTCGAGAAGATGTTAAGCTTGCCTTGATGATGTGCTCAGAAGCCTTTCCACTTGTCTTTGTCCTAAAACCTTATTTGGTTTTTTTTTTGTTTGGTCAGCTTCCCAGCGCCAAAACTCTTTTTTTGTGGGTTCTGAAGAGACCATACTGTCTGTCTGATTCCTCGTTGCCTTTGATTTCTTCGTGACCTGCATCCACATCAATGTGACCTGATAATTTGTTGCCAGTTGTCTAAGGAAGAGTTTGCAGTCCCAAGTCAATCAAGACTCACAAGTGTATGACTTCAGAGCTTGTAGTGCTGCTTGGCTATCTGATAGGATATAGATTTTTGCAAGGCATTTTTGGGCGCAAATTTCTGTTCAAAAAATGTTGGGGCTTTGCCTAGAGGTGTTGAGAGCCTGAAACTAGGACCCCTTACTCCCACTCCAGGCCTGTCGTTCATTTCGGAACCACTTCATAATTCACTTTGAAGTCGTGCCTAGCTGGCACAATATATGATGACTCAAACCTGGGATCTGGGGGAATATTTTTCAGAATCTTCAGATGTTCAATCAGATGTCCAGCTTTCGAATTTGATGTCTGGTGCAGTCTGAAGGCACTTATTGCAGCTTTGTTCATAACACATAAGTGCAGTGGCGAAACGTTCAGCATTACCTCTAATGCTGCAGTGGGGCACGTGAATATTACCCCTGTGATTTTCAGACAGGCTAACTGCTGCACTTTTTGCAGCTTGATTTGTGCCGAGTACTGTTGAGTTTTTGGCCATCATACTTATGAGGCATAGGTGACCATAGGTTTGATAATCGTTTGATATGACCAGTATATCATTTTCGTCTTCAAGTCTTGCCGAAAACTCTGCAGCACGTCCAGGTTGCAAGTATCCTGGGAAAGAATGATATCACTTTTCCATGTTAGTCTTTGGTCGATTATAACGCCCAGGTTTTTGACTTTCTTGGAAAAAATTTGCTGAGTTCCATTCAGGGTTGGGGTTTTCAGTTCGTACTTTCGCCCCTTTGTGAATGGAACCAGCACTGTTTTGCTAGGAATCACATTTAGTCTCTCCTTAGCGCATCTCATTCAGTCCCTCCTCAGTTTTTCATTACTTTGTTATAAAGTTGAGGAAGTTGACGTCGAAGCAAGCAACCAGTCGATTCCAAGTAAGGTCTGCCTTTCTAGCTTCTAGAATTTAGTTCATTATATCGACTCCTGGAACGTCATTTCTTCACTGAAGCTGCCTGGACCAAGTGACAACCGGAAAACCGAAATTGGGCGTAAAAATTGATTGTGGTGGAAAAATAATCCTTACAAAAATGTATATCCATTGATCTCCTCGATATCCTGATTTTTCTCTCTCTAATAGAGTAATCACAAATTATTTTAGTAATATTTTTTCAACTCTCACAAATAGACTAGCACTTCTTTATCTATTATGTTTCTTTTATTTTTCAAATGCCTATTATATATATGTGGATGATTTTTCAGAAGCATAACTAATCAAGGGACATAAAATTAGTATGGATCTACACAATGTGGAGATTCTATTTTACAACAAAGCGGCGAGCTGCGGATGAAGAACAACAAGCGCTTGTACAGTCTCGAAAATAATTCAATATGTGGGTGCAGTAGGTTCTATTATTTGGAGTGATCATTATTTCGGAATCCCGGGAAAAAAATATTTGAGAATACAAGGAGTATCTCAGATGTTCTATATTCTAGCACACGAGAAGTTTCCCCGTTATATTCGTGAGAACCTGGTGAAAGCAATGGAAACATGAGGAAAGTTGGTCAATAATGTTTCAGGGAGGCAGAGGATATACCCCAACAAGTTCATGAAAAAATAACAAAGGGTCGAATGGATTGAAGGTAGAATAAATATACCCTAGATTATAGCATCATGGGAGACTGGAGAGAAAAATAAAAGTGGAAGTACATTAGGATTGAGAAGGATTTGGGGAAGGCTGTTGTTTATTCACATTATTCTGGAATATTTGTTACTGTTGGACAAAACCAAATGAGGTAATGAATTACATAGTTTCATCGTAGAACAGAAAAAAATATTCTGACAAAGTTTGAGAATTTTCATTATTGACGGTGTGAAGGTACGCTAACTGAATCTGTCAAGTACGTATGATATCAATTGCTACCTTCACTTGGAATACAAGCCCGTAATACGAACAACGTGTATGGAAGATATAATCGAAAACCAACTCGCAAAACGAATGAGCAATACATCCTTGAACTCATACTATCGAATTGATATGGTACAAAAACCATGCCAGTATATTGTATATGAAAATGATTGATGAATAGAGCAACACTCTGGGATATGAAAGTAATATCAAACTCAAGAATATAGAATATACAGCATGCATTATTTTGTAGATAAAATGGAAATGTGACTACCCCAAACTCATTTTGAACTCGTATATCAATCCTCCAAAATATCTAAGCTTCCCACATGGTGAAAACGGAAACATTCTCAATTGAATATTGAATAGAAATATTTTTGTGTCAATTAAAAAATACACGATGAAAATGTAATGAGGAGCAGATTGAAACGAGATGTTCATATATACTATCACGTATCTGGGGTTCGGTGCTATAAAAATTCTGACTAATTATCATTCACAATTTCCCAAAATATCAAGATTTCTGATATTGTTGATATTAGTTCGCTGACATATGATATGAATGAACGTTGTTGAATCAACAACGTTCATTCAATCATGAAACATTAAATGAAAGAATAATAGTTGAATTATATTTTACCTGGAGATGACATAAACAATGTCGAAACATCGAACGAAATAAAAAATATATAGACTGACTAAGACCCTTATTCCGAGAAAATAAAGAATATATATATATATATATATATATATATATATATATATATATATATATATATATATATATATATATATATATATATGCCTTCTTGAGTGATTATGTACTCGATAAATATAATAGAAGAACAATTTTTATAATAACTTAATATAGGAAAGCTATGATAACTTTCAACATATTTCATCGTCTTCAGAATGTGACATTTTTATTCTCTCTTGAGTCCTATAAGTCCGTTACTTGCGAACATTTTCATGGATAATCTCGAATGTAAAATTTATAACAACCCGTTAATAAAAAACTTATTATACTGGTATAGATATGTAGACGACATCTTATGTTGTTTTGTAGGAACTGATAGACAACTAAAAACCTTTTTTGACTTCATTAATGGCATTCATTGCTCAATAAAATTTACAAAATAAATTAAAATGAATGATTCGATAAAGTTCCTAGATTCGACCATTACGAAAATAAACAATAAACACGATATTTCTATTTTCCACAAACCTTCGTTTACAGATATTACAATACAAAGTACTTTCACTCATCCCTACCAACACAAAGTAGCCGCACATATTAGTATGATCCACAGACTAGTGAATGTTTCTCTGACAGAAGAGAATTTCAATAAAGAACTGAATATAATTCAACGAATTGCAGCCAATTATATATAACTGAAGTTCAGTCGACCACATTCTATCGAGAATAATCTATGAAAAGGCAATTCAGGAAGTTTATCCAACCGATTCAAATACAAAGTCAAACTTCAGGAGGGGGAGGGGGGGTGGATTCTTAATGGACACCTTACGGTAGTGAGAGACTCGTCGCACTCTGAGTTTTCGGGTTCCTATGTCCCCTTTTCTCCAGGTTATCCCCTCAAAAAAAAACAGTAGGCTCGTCTATTCAAGAAGTCCGACTACACTTGGGCCCTTAGGCCCATTGTATCATTGTATATCTGGTGTTTGAAATGATTTTGAAGTATCCAGCCATTCAGCATTACTTTTGCGAAACCTATCTTTCATCCTGAATGAGATTTGTACTGTAATTTGAAATATGACAAATTTTTATTCAAACCCTTCAAAAACGTTCCGTTACATTTTTTTGTTTCTTGATCTGTTCTCTCAAACAATTGAATTGCTGATCAATTTCACTGATTCTAGAACTTCTCATAATATCAAGAAGTTTCCTCCTCATCATAAACATAGTGTTCGAAATAAAATGAAAATAAATTCAATTGATATATAAAAACAGTATATTAAAGACCAGGTAGAGAAAGCTCATATTATAGCCAAGCATAGTTCACTGCCGAGCCGCTAACCGTGGCAGTTGAATTATACAAACAATATTAATCATGTAAAATCCAACACTGAAACTCAGACTGCTTCGGAACACAACGAATAGCATCATGTTTCTAAGAATAATTTAAAATTTTAATATTTAATGTTCATTTCACTTAACACTCTTATTATAATATTACAAAAACTTGTCTGCAACTCTATACTCCTTTAAATGTTAATACCTACCTGAACATGAAGGTTCCATGGCGAAAGATTGAAAAAAAACATAATACAGTTCAAACACCGCACATAAATGTGTTGAAAGCTACGCAATAACGATGCAAGTATAGTCTCCGCAGGTAACTAACTTCTACTGAGGACTGTGGCAATGCGAGAAGTAGGATTGATGTCCAATCTCGCTCGTTTTATTATGTAGGGAGTAATGGTGCTTCAAAAATTAATAGCGGGTAAAGTGTACATGCTATTTCATTTCTTGACTTATTTCCAACTGTTGTCCCAGTGTGCGGTGGGAGAATATTTGATCTAATAAACATACTCCCAGGCATTATTTGACATAATTTTGACAGTTGCCCTTTACTCAGTACTTGAACACACAAATAATCCGACCTCGAAGCGGGAGGATTATTCTGTCAAACTGACACGATTTGTTATTATGCAGAAAGTTTGAGATGTATAACCGTATTTATTTTGAAGTACGTATTGAATTTGATACATTTATTTTTTGAGTAAATTGAGTAAATATAAACAACTTATTTATTCAAATACGAATTGGTACAATTGAAATTACAATTATTATATACTACGTTTTTTAACTGAGTTATTTTCTGCGCTGGAAACGTGGCTACTGCTCAGTGGAGTGCTGGAAATACCGAAGGTGTTATTACTTGAACCTGTAGCGTTTTCAAAGTTGGATCTCATCTTATGTATTATGTTTTGGTGATGTTGTTCATCTAACTGTAGGTAGGGTTTGATATAATTGCTATTACCATGTAATGGAATTTCAATAAGTTCCGATACACCTGCTTTTGCCAATTGTGAAACAGCAGTGGCTCGGTGAGAATGATCTGAAAATGTTTTGTTTGTCATATTCAATTTTGCCAATTCTGCAGACTTTTTGGTCCATTTACTAATTTCATGCACTCCAATTGGCATATTTTTGTACCAGTCAAGGGTTTTTTGTTTTTTCCAGTTAGGATTTACTATCAGAAATAACCTATCTGTTTTAATATTGATGTTTTCACTTCTTTTTATAATAAGTTCATCTAGAAGTCTTACTGGTCAACGACTTACTTTATCATGGTTGGGTACGAACCATTTATCATTAGCACACAGTTTTGCTCCTTCCTGTGTGGTTTTGGTAAAAATAGGATTATATTGTATGCTACTAGTTGGAGTATCATCATTTCCAGTTTCTTTTTGAAAATAATAAGTCAAGCATGACTCTCCTTCATTTTCTCTCCAAGCAAGTTCTACAAAAGCAATTAAGATTTTTTTTATTTGTAATCCTTCCGATGAATTTTCATCCCTCGCTTCTATCATTGCTATGTACTCGGTTTCTTCAAATGCTGATGCACTAACCTTTCTCTTGTCCGGTTACTTTTGAAGTTCCCTTCTTTTTGAATTTCTTGCGTTACGTGCTGCTAAAAATATGGTACTAGAGAATGGATCAATTACTCTATTAAACTCCTTCATTTACGTTTCTTGTATTTGTTTTGCCGTTACGTTCCACATCATTTTGACCACATTTTCTTTATAATTTTTTTCATTACCTTTTCGCATATTGGAAGCCCAATCTTGCAAAATGGATGCTATCATTTCAGTGGACATTGATTCATTCAGTACAAAACGTAAGAAATTGTTTCCATACGTACTTTTTTCTTTTCTCTGTACTTTCGTCTATTGCATTTATTGATAAATCTCCGAATCGACTCATTTTTGAAAAATTATTGATAAACGTCAAAATTTGACGGTCCGGTTAGTTTGTGTATTGTTGTATATTGATGTCGATGTGGTTACTACGAAAATTTTATACCAGTCATTTTCAACCAATCAGATGCTTTATTTCGACATTGTTACTATGGTAACCAGCAAGTTTTCTGAAAATTAGCATGTGGACATAAAATTAATAAGTGGAAATTTCCCGGCACATGACAGCTATCATATAATTAGACAAAAATAATAGTGAAATAATATTGACAATATTTTTCATTTACTTACTTTATGAGTTGGAATTATTACAACAATTTATCAAGGTGTATATTCTATAATATCATTAATTAATTTTGAATTCTTCAAAAAATCCACTTCTACCTCCTCTTTCCTAAGTGGTGAATAAAACACAGAACCGGTGTTTTTTTTAACAATATGCCTGTGTTTCATAAAATTAAAATAATACTCAGACATCAGTTTATTTCTTTGAGTATTAGATTCGTGTCCAAAAGAAGGCACAGCATGTTGCCAATCTCTTTAAATAAGTTTTCTTGCTCAGGATTCAATCCAGATTCTTCCACTAGGTATGTTAGATATTTTAAATTTGTATGGTAAATTTCAATATGCTGTGATTCTTTGCAAAAGGAACACAATTCATACGACTTGAAGCTCATTTTATTATCACTTTTTCACTAACTTATGATTGTATACAATCTTATGAGGAACTTATAATGCCACAAATGAAATATTGATTGACAGGAGTAGTGAATGTCAAATCCATGGCTAACTTTACAAAATACTTTTTTAACCGGCAACATACGCCAACAACATTCTATTTAGAATAAAGAATAAAATATCCCGATTTCCTGAATTATTTGAAAAACAAATTATTACCGCTAATATTAATTTTTCTCAGAATTTAACCTAAAAGAATATGAAAAATATTTAAGCATATATGTATAGGTATGGTTATATATTCTTTGCTGTATATCACCTTTGTTTGTAGTCAATATTGACATTTTTCTGAAACCTAGTAAGAAAATTATATGAAATCAATTATTTTTATACAATAATGTATCTGATATTATAAATTTAATTTTACTAGGGCACGGGAAAAATAAAATAAAATATCCCGCAATACGAACATCCACTTTCATTCTCAATCAATATTGACATTTCCCTGAAACCCAGTAAGAAAATTGTATGGAAACACGGGGAAAATCAAAAAATATCTCCCGCAATACGAACGTATCCGCTTTCATTTCCAGTCAATATCAACATTTCCCTGAAACATACTAAGAAAATTGTATGAAATCATTTAATTTTACATAATAGTTTATCTGATATTTTATATTTTATTTTACTAGGGAACGGGGAAAATCGGAAAAAATCTCCCCCAAAACTCCCATTACACACAGCCTTCTATTTATTTGTGAATAACGTCAAAATGAATATTTACTTGATGTTTTCTATTTAAATATAATTCCGGTATAAAATTTTCTCACCGAATCCCCCACTCTAGGGAGATTATAAGTGAAAATGAAATTATTGTAAAATTTTCGATTGGTGGAGCTACTATATGGATAATCAGGTATTATCAAAATTATACAAGGTAACTTAACTAAATTGAACGTTCTGATTGGTTAAAAATTATACGAAAAAAATTATCGATCTTATTCGTAATAAGAGTATTGCGGAAGTAGAATATATTGTTTGGTAGATGAAGTATACTTTCAATAAGCTTTTTTACTCAAGTACGAAAAATTCCCCACTAGCAGCGCTAGTAGTCTGGTCGAACATTCCCTAACTCACATTAAAATACATGTGGAAATAAACATAAAATATCAGTAGACGACATTCCAGGAGCCAAATTAAAATTTGCAAATGTGAAGGATAAACATTAAAACGGTGGCTTGCTTGTCGAAATCTCAGAATTTCCGGATTTTTTTTTAATGAATTGACAGGTCAATACGCAAGGTTTAGTTATTATGCAGCGGTATTTTTGAACTCTGATATCAGACTTTTAAAATAATTATAAATTTCAAATTGATTTCAGAATGAAAAATGAGTCAAATATATTTGGTAATTAAGATAAATTCAATACATTACAGTGAATATGATTCAGTAACCAATAGAGAGGTTATATGTTTTTGAATCAATGTTTTTTTACTGTAATTAATTAGCAATTTGTTTTTCATTTATTCAATTATTTTCTATAATATTTTTAACTACCTATGCAAATTATTTTTTTTTCCTTTTCCAAGATGTGATTTTAGGCAATTTGAGCCACAAAAATCACTCACATTTCTTCCTTTTTTTACTAGCTTAAACTACGAACACCCAACCTAACCTCACCCAACTTTTCATATTTACTAAATTTCATCTGTCAAGAAGTTGTTATTTGTAACTGTTGAAGAAGGGAGTATTTTTCCTATAAAACCGGCTATGTTTTGTTCAAAGTTGTACTGGAAATGAGTGATTTGGTGTTTTTAGTTCAAGCTGGTATAAAGAAGGATATTTGAGTGATATTTGTGCGCGAGAACGATGCCTAAAAATGACCTCTTGAAGAAGGAGAAATTCAATATATCTCGGAAACGGTATGAGAACGCCGCGTTTTTTTCGGGTTCGTCTTCAGGAGGCAAAAACACGTGAGAAAAGTCGAACAGCTATTTTCAGGAAGAATGAGCACTATTTTGAATAATTCTACTGTATCACTTGAATAACACTATCTTGAATAATATAATAATAATATAATGATATTTATTTTCGTTGAGGTTAGAGGCATGGACATGAATGATGAAAGAATGAAAATAAATCGGAATATCTTGCTAATAAATCGAAGCAAATTGTTGAATACATGCTGAAGTTAAATGAATGAAGTGAGTATAAAATATACAAATATATAAATTGAAGAGTAAAAATATAATAAAATGTAAAATCCAACCATGTAAAATAAGTAAATGTGAGGATGTTAAATGTTGAAGATGTGAAAATATAAAAATAAGAAATATGAAATAGAAAATGTACAAATTTAAAAATGTAAAAAAGTAAAAAATGTAAAAAAGTTAAGATGTAAAAATGTAAAAATATAATAATGTAAAATTGTTAAAATGTAAAAATCAAAAAATTTAAAAATGTAAGAATGCAAAAATTAAAAAATTTAAAAATGTGTAAATTTAAAAATGTATTGATACAAAATGCCACTACTATAAATAAATATAAAGTATTCCAATAATAAATGAAAATCGATTAAAATACAATAAGATACAAAAACAAAGTAAAATACAGAAAATTCAATAAACTATGTGGAATAGAAATGATGAAAAATAATTAACAAAAATTTTGTTTTGTACCAATATAATTGACTTCGGCTCTGATGAATGATGAATATTTTCACCATGTTTTCCTTAGACAAATCTTGCAACCAAACTTAAATTTTTTTTGTGAGAAGTATTATTTATTCTCTGATGGTCTGTGGAACCTGAAAAAACAGTTTTGGGGCTGTGTAGTACACCAATCGTTTTTGTAGTCTTTTCTATAAAAACTCCTTCTTTTGTTTGTGTCTTGTGTTATGTTCATGTTTTATGTATTTTTATTCTTTTCTATTTTTATATTGTAAGCAGAGAATCTTATAAAAATAAAGTGTTTTCAGTTCGAGAATAGGTATCTCCTTGAATAGTTTTTCTGTATGATATGTACGTTCTTTATGTAGATAATCTTCAAAAAGTATTTCTGCATTACTTTCAATTGTTCTATATGACAGTTGTACACTCCTCCCCAGGCAGATATTCCATATTGAATATGAGATTCTACAAGTGAATGATATAAAATTTTGAGTTCATGTGTTTTGAGAATTTTTTAAGATGCTTGAATGTGTACAGTATTGATCTTGGCTTTTTCAAAAGTTTATTCATGTGGATGTCCCATTTAAGGTGGTTATCAATTTCGATTCCAAGGTATGTAGCATACTTCACACATTGGATTGAATAAGTTGAATTTTCATCTTTCAATGTAATCTGATCAATATCGGGTTGGTTAGATTTATTGCAAGAGAGCGCTATACACTTTGTTTTTTCCAAGTTCAGTGTTAGATCCATTTCGCTAAACCAAAGTTTCCTTCCAAGTAGCAGTAGTGAAGAGAACTTCGGTACCGTTTGCAAAAGATGATATATTTGCATCTGCTTCGAGACAAAGTACTCCGTTGATGTAGATTAAAAAAAGCACTGGGCCTAAAACAGTTCCTTGCGGTACACCAGTTAATAGTTTTTGAGGTTCACTTATTTCGTTTTAAAGTTTTACATACTGTGTTCTATTAATAGGTATGATCTGAGCAACTCATGTACGATTTCTCTGATACCGAGGTCTTCCATAACATCCATTAATTTTTCATGGTTAACGGTGTCGAAGGCCTTTGCTATTCTAGAAAGAGACTTATTGAACATTTTCCTTCGTCCAGTGATCGGTATATATTATTTGTTAAATGAACAATAGCATCTTCGGTTGATTTTTTCGATCTGAAACCGAATTGCTCGGGTGAAAGTATATTGTTATTTTCCAAGAATTCCATAAGACGTTTTTTAATAACCTTTTCAACGATCTTGGCAGCTGAACTCAATAACGAAATTGGTCTATAATTTGATACATTCCTTAGATCACCTTTCTTGAATAGTTTCTGCTAGTTTAACGACGCATTGCCACAATGCATATCCCGAATACGTTATACAAAATAATATGTATCATTGAATACATCTATATTCTGTTCAAAGTTGTACCGAAATTTAGTGATCTGGTATTTGTAGTTTAAGCTGGTAAAAAGGGGGAGGCATTGTGAGTGATATATGTGCACGAAAACGGTGGCTAAAAATGATCTTTCAAAGAGGGAGAAAGTCAATATATTTCGGAAACGGTATGACAGCCGTGTTTTCCTCTTGTTTACGTGTTCAGGAGGCAAAAACACGAAAGAAAAGTCAAACCGCTATATTCAGGTAGCATGAGCGTTATTTTGAATAATTCAACTGTATCACATGAATAACACTGTCTCAAATGGGGAAGGTTTGATGTTTGTCCCTATCACAAGTGCTGCCTCTCGTGACAAATTTGCCACACTATTCTCAAGAAAAAGGCTCATTCAGAACTTTTTCAACAACTGAAGATCTATTTCTGCTAGTTTAACGACGCATTGTCACAATGCATATCCCGA
Source organism: Gonioctena quinquepunctata (assembly GCA_018342105.1). Classification (NCBI taxonomy): domain Eukaryota; kingdom Metazoa; phylum Arthropoda; class Insecta; order Coleoptera; family Chrysomelidae; genus Gonioctena; species Gonioctena quinquepunctata. Next base: position 14,857 of record JAFIRS010003789.1, on the reverse strand, counting down.
ATACGTTATACAGAATACTATGTACCATTGAATACGTCAAAGGTGAGTTTATCTCCTTGTATGTACATCCTTGAGTTCACATTGTTCTAAAACATCTAGTTTTCACGTGATAGCTCTGGAGGAGCGAAAAATATATTTATAAAACGTTAGCAAACACGTAAATTAGTTTTATTTGTACAATGTCCTGCAACCGTTTGTCTTTCGTGGAAGTATGCATTAATTCTTAGGAAAGCGTGCACCTGCATATTTCCTTCGACCTGAACGAAAGAAAAGAAATCAATGCAGCAAACGAAACGCCGAACGCCGGTCAGGCGTGCAAAGGTATTCGCACATCTATTTTTCGTACAGGCTAGTAACTGTGCCACATTGCAAACAGATCTGGGAATAAATAAATAAATATAAATGATTCATTTATTTACCCAAACAGTAACAAGAACAAGTTCATTGCAAGAATGGAATAAAAAGAACAATATGGTAAATAAATATATACTACCTACTCATCAACAAAAATTTTAGAAATATATGAAATAACACTTACGACAAGTAAATAATATCATATCAGGATATAAAGAGAAAGATGAACATTTTATTAACTTACTGAGACCTAGTCATAGTAGTGGGAAGTGAAAATTGTCACATAATCTCCTTAGAGCATGAATTATTGCCGGAAATTTTTTGAGTACTTGAATTTTTTTTGAATTATCACGAGTCGCGAACCGACGAGGGATAATTTTCTTCAAAGATTCATGTATGAGACAAATTTCCCGCAATTAATTCAAGCACGTGAGTGATTCGGTAAAAAATTTTTATACCGGAATTATATTTAAATAGAAAACATTAAGTAAATATTTATTTTGAAGTTATTCACAAATAAATAGAAGGTTGTGTGTAATGGGAGTTTTGGGAGAGATTTTTTTCTGATTCTCTCCATTCCCTAGTAAAATAAAATATATAATATCAGATAAACTATTATGTAAAATTAATTGAGTTCATACAATTTTCTTACTAAAAATGGAAGTGGATACGTTCGTTTTGGGAGAGATTTTTTTCTGATTCTCTCCATTCCCTAGTAAAATAAAATATATAATATCAGATAAATTTATTAAAATATTGTTTTCATACAATTTTATTACTGGGTTTGGGAAAATGTAATATTATTAAAAATGAAAGTGGATATTTTTTTAAATTTTTTCCGTGCCCTAGTAAAATAAAATTTATAATATCAGATGAATTATCATATAAAAATAATTGATTTCATATAATTTTCTTACTAGATTTCAGGGAAATGTCAATATTGACTACAAATAAAGGTGATATACAGCAAAAAATATATAACTATACCTATACATATATACTTGAATATTTTTCATATTCTTTTAGGTTCAATTCTGAGAAAAATTAAAATTAGCGGTAATAATTAGTTTTTCAAATAATTCAGGAAATCGAGATATTTCATTCTTTATTCTAAATCGAATTTTGTTGGCGTATGTTGCCGGTTAAAAAAATATTTTGTAAAGATAGACATGGATTTGACATTCACTACTCCTGTTGATCAATATTTTATTTGTGGCATTATAAGTTCCTCATAACATTGTATATATTAGTATATATCAGTAAAAAAGTGATGATAAAATGAACTTCCAATCGTATGAATTTTTCCTTTTGCAAAGAATCACAGACATCAAAATGTACCATAAAAATTTAAATATCTGACATACCTAGTGGAAGAATCTGGATTAAATCCTGAGCAAAAAAACTTATTTAAAGAGATTGGCAACATTCTGGGTGATATTGTGCCTTCTTTTGGACACAAATCTAATACTCAAAGAAATAAACTGGTGTCAGTATTATTTTCATTTTATGAAACACAGGCATATTGTTAAAATAACACCGGTTTTGTGTTTTATTCACCACTTGAGAAAGAGGAGGTAGAAGAGGAATTTTTGAAGAATTTAAAATTAATTGATATTATAGAATGTACACCTCAATAAATTGTTATAATATTTCCAACTTATAAAGTAAGTAAATAAAAAATATTGTCAATATTATTTAAATATCATTTTTGTCTAATTATATGATATCTGTCATGTGCCGGGAAATTTCCACTTATCAATTTTACGTCTACATTCTACATTTTCAGAAAATTTGCTGGTTACCATAGTAACAATGTCGAAATAAAGCATCTGATTGGTTGAAAATGACTGGTATAAAATTTTCTACATAGTTAATGGGTCTCGATATCATGATAAATGAATAAGTTTATTGGAAAAAGTTATGTTGGAATATATGAAAAGTGCAAGAAGAATTTGTACGGTAATTATTTCCATGTATATGCCTCTGGTGTCAGTTTGCTTTGGTTCCTTTTTTTTTTACTTTGGTATGAATTTTTCATGTCGATATATTGATGAATGACAAAGCGTGAATGGTAGCTCATCCATTTTTTTATTTTTGATTTGAATAAATTTCGACAATTGAATTGTTTTATTGAAGGAGGGATCATATATAATTTGGGTCCCAGGTAGGCGTTACTTCTTTGTAAGGTATTTTTTCCCGGTCTTGGTATAACAGGGGAATTATTTCCATGACGTGTGCTGTAATTGTGGTTATTGCTTCTAATGTTTTTTCTGTGGGAATGTTGCCACATCACCGCTGATAGAAAATATAATTGTCGGACGTCATATAACTTCGATTCACGGAATAGTTCATTTGTTGGGTAGGTATATGACTTTTTATATATAATCTTGATAGTCCACTCTTTAATTTTTTCGGGGTTTCTTGTTAATTGTTTGTTGCCGCTCCCCAAGATAAGATTCCATAGTTCAAGTGAGGTTCAACTAAGGCATAATATAGTGTTCGGAGCTGATCCATCCTCAGAATATTTGTTAAATATTTAAACTTTGATAATGTACTGTGTAATTTTTTCATCAAGGAGATGATGTGGATGTCCCATTTCAAATTTCAGTCTATGAATACTCCCAAATATTTAATATTCCGGACCATCGATACCGTTTGATTGTCACCTATTTGAAGAGATTCGTATTCTGGTGAGTTCTTAGAGTATTACGTGAAGGGTATGAAGTGGGTTTTATCGATGTTCATTGTCAAAAGTCGACTCTGAACCATTCTTTTATTATTTTTATGTCTTTTTCAGCTTTTTCTTTCAAGATTTGCCAATCATCATCTGCATATATAATTGGTGAATCGTCGGCAAAACTCACCACCTCTCCTTCTAAATCTAGTTTCAATAGATCATTGAGATAAATGAAGAGTAGTGGCCCCAGGACTGTGCCTTGAGGAATACCATAACGTATTACCGTTTCTTCTCTTCTGTGGCTGCCATTTACTCTAACTTTTTGTATTATTTGCTGTAGGTAGTTTTCCCTGAGGTCATACGGTTTTCCTCGAATTCCAATACTTTCCAATAATCTCAACAATTTGAGATGATCAACGGTGTCGAATGCTTTGGCCAGATCTATAAATATGGCCAAAGTTGGTTTCGTTTTGTCGACATATTTGCATATTCTGGATGTAACAAATAATATGGCGTCTTGCGTTGACTTGTTTTCTCTGAATCCGAATTAGTTCTCTGATAGTATTCCATATTTTTTCAAATAGTTTGTGATACGCGTTTTCAGTAACATTTCAAATATTTTAGCGAGATTTGGGATCAAAGAGATTGGACGATAATTTGAGACATTCTCTTTGCTTCCATTTTTGTGTAGTGGTTTTATCACAGAAATCTTAAAAGCACATGGGAATTTTCCCGTTTTTATTGAGCAGTTTTGATGATATGATTAGCAATTAGTTCAATAGCCTCAGCGGTCAGGTTGTCAAGTCCTTGTGCCTTTTTGCTCTTCAATTCATTGATGTATTCCTGTATTTCATTATCATTTCTGTCTCCTAGAAAAAATGAGTTCATTGTTTGATTTTGAATCTCTGGATGAAGGTTATTATCATGTTTAATTATTTCTGCCATTTTCTTACCTATGTTTGAAAAAAAAAATAGAAATGAATCTGCCATCTGTTTACTATTAGTAATTTCACTACTGTCATCATCAATAATTTTATTTATGACATCGTTTCTGCGATGCGATTGCGTTTTGCCTGTAATTTCATTAACACAATCCATCACATAATTTAGACGAGCTCTTTTTATTCTTAGAGATTTCAATCTGATGATAATAATTTCGTTTTGCCTGTTTCATTACATCATTCATTTTATTACTATATTTTTTATAGTTTTTATTATTTTCTTCGGTTGAGAATTTAATTTTTATGGCATATAATTTATGTTTGTGGTTTACTGATTTCAAAATGCACTTTTTTTATTTAAATTGTTTTTTTTTTATTTTTATATTATTTGTGCATTTTTTTATATGTTTTTCTAGTGTGCTTAAGGATATGTTCGTATCAGTCTCGATGTCATTACTCAAATACACTCGGAAAAGTTTTCTTTTTCTATATTTATTACTAATTTACTTTTATTCAGATATTTTTTTGAGATTTTTATACATTTGTTTTTATTTTTATTTTTATATTTATATAACTTTTTATACATTAGTATTGTTCTATTTACATATGTCTTTAATAATCTTTTTATCAATAATTTTATCAACATTACAAGTACCTTAGTACTAATGTCACACACAAGCTATGCTTTCGTGACCAACTACGTTTATTTTTATCTTATTATTTATATCTTATCTTATCTTATTTTCGTGTTTCGTTGTTTATTTTTTCACTTTCCGTTTCAGATGATGTTATTTTCACAACTTGAGCAAAATGGCCCGTTATATAGCTTTTTTTTGCAGAACGATTGGTGATATATCGATACTATTTATATCAAACTTAATGAATATATGGTCGATATATGTTTTTGGATCTCCTTGCATTCTCGTGACTGAATTTATCAGTGAGGAATAATCGTACTCATTTAAAATATTGAGGTAGTCATTCTTATCATATTCATTATCATCACCCAGAATATTCAGATTTAAGTCCCCTGTTACGATTTGAATATCAACTTTTGGACAATTTTTGAGGTACTCACCAAGTTCTCCATTGAAGGATCATATACTTGTTGCGGGTGGTCTGTATTAGGCTAAAATTGATAAGTTTTTGTTGATGAGTTTCGAAATCAATTCAATTCCCGTTATTTCTCCCAATTCAATCATTCTGGATGTAAAATCAATGTTTTTTTTTTAATGTAAAATCAACATTTTCTTGAATAGCGCGCAACATGTATGGACAATGACGCGAATACCATAGCACGTGGTTCGTAGCGCGGTACACGGCGCATTTTAATAAGCAGTTCGTGGCGCAGTTGCCAGTATGTAGGAGGCTTAAACCTGAAACTACCTATTTCTATCAAGGCACTATACATTATCGCTCATATAACAGCCATGTGAAATATTTATTATGCATGACAGCAGTCTGTCTTTGTCTTTGAAAATAAAAAATGGTTTGGGGGTATTTGCCCTTGTCGCAGACATTGATCATCGTCTGCCTTACCTACCCTGTACTGGTGGGGGACAAATACCCCGAAACCAGTCCATAGGCGATCATTATTTTGCTATTTCGCAAAACGCACACTTGTGAAGTAACCTTCAGACGGGGAAAAATCATGAAAAGACCCCGATCTGACCGACTGGTACCTACAGCGAGGTGGCCAGAGGAAATCCGGTTGGTGGTATTCGACAGACGCCATTCCTTTTGAACCAGGAACAAGCAGACCTGGTTCAAAACGCAATTATGGAGGTCCTCTCCTAGACATCATAAGGGAGCAGGAGTGCAGCAACACAATTCGAAAAAGCTTCCTTTAGCGCAGGGGTCCTATCGACGACCTTCGTAAATGGAGGAACAGCAAACTGGCTCAGGGAGACGATGAGCTCTATGGGCGAGGGAGATGGGAGGGAACCGAAGTGACGGTGGTCATTTTCGCGGACCTCCCTGTCAGCCACAGGGTGCCCGTCTTTGTCCCTGGGTCAGCAAACACATCGGTGGTCAGCGAAAGAACCCGGATCTGAGGACTCCGGAATGGACTCTGATGAGCCAAAACACCGGGAAGCAAAAAAAGGGCACCTCATGGCCTTCTGGGTGGACGACGTTTCGTTCAGGACGTTGGAGAGGATGCAATTCGGAGCCTATTATGAGCTCAGAGGAGTACTTTTTAGCAGGGTCCTGGAAAAAAAAAACATGGGAGGGAAATGAGAGTCATCAGGAAAAACCTCCAACACTGTAAGGCTGTCACGGCAATTCTTTCTGGGACCACGAGGGACTCTGGGGTGGCTTTTATCAAGGAACCATGTACCCGACAGGGTGAAATCAAAGGTCTGGGAGGGGTATGTGGGGAGCTTTTATATTGCAGAACCACTGGAGCCCCCCGGACCCATGAACTAATGAAGAATGTCACTGGGTCTGTAAAATGACTTGAAACTTTATGACCGTGTAGCCTACATGTTAAGAAATACACCTGTTTTTGTTTCATTCAATCAAGCGAGTAGTGTTTAAGTTACGACAATTTCAGTTTCCGTTCTATTCAAATATTTCGGGCGAGCGCGCCATGCCTGCGTGACGTCATTTTACAACGCAACGTTCTCACCGTACACTCAATCATTGCCTTCCTATCGGATGTTCGACCACAATAACGTTTTTAACTTAAGTTTTTATGTGAATCAGTATTACAATAGTGTTATAAGTATAATATTAGATATGGAGACGGTTTTTGAATAAGGACAATCTGATAACTTGCCTGAAATAGACGGGTTAATGGTTCCCACTATTTCTCAAATAACTCCGATTTCTTGGCCGCCGAGATGCGAGGAGTAAAAATACAAAAGTAAGTATTACTTAATAACAAATCAATCTATCATACCCCATGACAGGTTTTAATGTCAGAAAACACTAATTTCAAAGTGTCTCTCCAAAATAAATTATTCTTACTTTTTCCATCTTCGCAAAGTGAGATTGTGTCTTGAAAAAGTGTTTTCCATTTCTTCCGGTCTTCCTGATGATCGTGGAAGCGTGAAATATATTTTCGTCGACAAAAATGTATTGAAGACCTAGTGAATGCGATGTCTCTCCTGCGTCAATGTTACGAATGATTTCCGGTGAGAACTCTCTTTTGGAAAACATTCTTCTTTGCCTCATTCATCTTTATGAGTTCTTAATTAAGACTGGAATAAAAAATCAAATAACTATCTGAATAAAAATGCAAATTTTCAATTTCAGATTTTTTCTTTTGAGTTAGGGCCTTTCCAGAATATCTATCAGATGTAGTTCAATGTCCAGCATGGCTTCAGCCGGGAAAGTAGTTGTTTTCTGTTAGACTTTCACAAAAAATAACTTCATTTCAATCGTAGATCTTTCAATTCACAGAAAAATCTTTCTATCAATATTCAATTGAGAATGTTTTCCTTTTAAACATTTTACATTTTATCATGAATCTTTTGATCCTTATAAGTAGATATCTCTCATTACTAGTGTTTTACAAATGAACGTCATACGTCATATTGATACTATGAACATCTTACTTGACATTGAGTTCCTGAGCAGGAAGAATGGTAGGATTTGTAACATAGTGGGACTTATTAAAAACAATACTGTGTTATTGTACCTACATAGTTTGGATCATGACTTACTTTTAATATTCTTTTAATATATAATGTAACAAAAAATTAACATAGTAAACCTAACCTGAACATTATGTACCAGAGGTACAAAACTATTTGAAATTTGAACCCATGAAATATTTTTTTCATAAGTAGGTTGTTATTAGGATGCACGCGACTACACCTATTGAATATTATTAAGCTAAGATGAAAAACCTCTAATCTTAATTTCCTCTTCAATGTGATCGTGGATAAGTGCATTTTTATGTATTTTATTATTTATATATCAGATCAACTTACGTTTATTCTATTTTAGATCGGCTAGAAATATCAGCTTCGGCGATGACGCTATTGGATATGCAAAAGTTAAAAGAGATATTTGTACAGTGAAATGCCGAATCACCCCAGAACATCATGGTTTGCATCCATTTCTTTCGACTTTTAGGTTCGAAAGCAACAATAAAAAACAACTTTTCGGGTGCATTAGTAGTTTTATTTTAACACTTTGGCACGATACACGATTTCCTAGTTTCTGGATTTGACATTTTATTAATTTTCGACGCAAACTTCATACACACAGCTCGGAAGCAGAGCACGCACTGACCGACCGTTGTAAAGTGACGTCACAGTGGCCGATGACTTCGCGTCGTCGCACGCCTGCTAAACAATTGAATATCTCGGAAACTATAAGACGTATCAAAAAAATATTTTACGGTATTTTTTCATTTTTAATGGAGTGTATTGTAAGGTTAAAATCAAAAGTTGGTGATATTCTTCATTTAAAAAATATTAATATACTGCCATTACCGAACCTATGTTCTAAAGACTTCACAGCAGTGAAACTAAGGATCAGGGAAGATAATGGGCCGAGGGAGGAAATTTTTGCATCGGCCTATTCTGGTTCGCAGACATTAATCATTGTCTACTTGACCTACCTGTACTGATGAGGGGTAAATATCACAAAATAGGTGTACAGGTAGTCAGCCTTAGTGGAGTGGTTGATATTTATCCATTTCGCAACAAACATTCGCAGATTAACCTTGTAGGACTTGGCACGATTATCAATCGGATTTATTCCAACATCCGTCGATGCATTATCCAGAAAAGTAGTTGTTTTCTGATAGGTATTCGACCATCATACACCTATTGTATATGTTTTTGCAGAGAGCTATCTTGGGAAATGAAATATTTTTCATTTTCAATGCGAGATATAAAAATATAAAATACGAAATGTATATGTAACTCTCAGCAACCACAACTTGTTCTTGAATTGCACCATCGATAGTATGGAATAATCATGATGCAACCCATTCTATTTTGTATTCCTTGGAAATTGAATGTGGTCACAGAATAAGATGTAACATGGTGAGGTCATCATATTGATTATTGCATACTTTTTCAAAGTCTGTTTATTCTATATTTTTAGGAGTTTGTTTTTAGAAACTTTTGTTTTTCAAGTCATGCTTTTTTAAGGTTTTCACATGTTTTTTTTGTTTCAGGTACGTACTACCACTATAGAATATAAATTATTCCTGATGAATTCTGGAAGAACAGGTGAGAACTCAAAACCTCTATATAATAGTTTGTGAATCAACCCACTCCCGCTTCTAACGGGTGTATAATTTTATTCGATAACGAAATAGAGTTATTGAAAACCAAAAAAATCTTGATAAAATTAATGATGTTTGTCATATTCAGCCTTATTTTGGAAACCACTGCTCGCCAACCCTAACCTCTCCCGTAATTTGGAGCTGTGAAAAAATACTGGCAATTGCCGAATGCAATATGCAATGTGGAATTTCCAACTTATTGTTGGAGAAATGTGAAAAAGGAATCTGACAATCCTTATTAACATTCGTTGCAGGTTATCGGCGATACGTATTCAAACTGTGTTTCTGCGATAACGTTACCTTTCTACAAATGAAAACAAACGAAGCACGTTTTATCCAAACTGGTAGATGAAATCAGCATACTTCAAAGCACTCAGCAAACCACAATAACAAAAAATCATTTGTAAGGCATCGTAACACACAAAATATTGTTGATTCCCACGAAAAGTAAAAAACATCGAACGCGGGCATGTTCCCAATTGACAGCCAAGCAGCGCTGCCAGTAGGAAATGTCATTCCAACATCCTCGCGCTCGCTTCTAGCGGTGAATTTGTTGTCTACGAACGATATGACGTCTAACTACCAACCAATCAGAGAACAATACGCGATTTGCATGGGAACTATAGTATATTCATTCTCAGTTGGATGAAGTCATCTTCGATTCAAAAAATAGGGTTCGTTCTAGATCCTACATATTATAATGTTGAACTATGGAGAAATCCGGAAAAATAAATTGATTGATGGCCCGTATAAAGTATATAGTAGACCAAATTGAGTGAAAAATATTCCCGCGTAAAAGCTAGTCCATAACTTCGCTGACCACTTATAGCATAAATTACCGTACACCACTACATATTATACTTTATCGGATTTGTAGAATCAATTTGTAGAATAGTGGTGTGGTGTGTGTCTGGTCAAAGGCAGCCAGGTATGGTGAACAACTACAAGAAAATTTTTGTGCAGTAGTCGAAAGTACCATTCACATAAAATTTCTGGCTCAAGCAAATCTGCTTTAAATTTGTACAAAAACCAATGAAAGTGTTTGATACTAATCATTCATCATTTAATGGGCCACATAGTTTGAAATATTATATATAAAAAAGAAAGCTTGTGAACTCGACCTTCTAGAGAGTTTGGAGATCAATATTAAACAAAAAGTCAGAATACTTGCTTGGAAGTGAATGTCTTTTAATTGAAATTTTCATGTGATTTTCAAATAATATCTCGTACATTTTCAAAGATGTAACAAAACACTTTTTTAATGTTGGAAAATGAGAATTGGCATGACGAAAGATTTTGAAAAACTGTTTATAATGCTCGGAAATATATATAAAAATAACATTTTAATTTTTAAATTTTGAAAATCGCACCAAAACGCTTGTCAGTGTCATGGCGTCGCTTGTGACGTCACGTTTGAGTAATCAAAAATCAAACACTAGAAGCTCATTGAATAACTTAGTTATTTTGTGTTATTAAATATGAATTCGAAAGTGTATAGGTGGTGTGCGCTCCCTCAGTGTTATAAACACTCCCTCAATAAGTTATTTGTGTTCGTTCCGCAGAAGAAAACAAAACAAGTGGCCTAAACTCAACAGCGATATTGCCTGGTACTCACCTTTATTTTTGTGAAAATCACTTCGACGTGAATTTTATTTTGTTTTGTAGATTCTAAAATATTATATGGTATAATGATCTTGGTTGAGGTCCAAATTTAATAATAAATAATCTTTTTTGTGGTTAGATTTCATCTCGCACCACTGTTTTCATAATAGGTATTCTATTCAAATTATACGGAATATCATTTGATGATAGGTCCACAAAATTTCAATGTCAATCAGATTGGAGAAAATGAACATCTTATGCTACAAAAACTCTCCCATCATCAACAAGTCGATTCTTGGCAAATTAGCGCTGTTTGCTCAATAAATCCTTGTTCCATGAGCCGCGTTATTTCACTTCCGTTTTAATAACACCACAAAACTCAAACTCCTCTGTGTAAACAAAATTGCATCATAAATAAAATCATAGGATAACACCCAGTGCTGTTAACGAAACAAGATGTAGGTATTCGTTCGTTTGTATACTCAAGAGTGACGTCATTTCCTCTGATTGGTGTTCAACATATCATGGCGGATTGCCGTATTTTGTAGTTTCATTTTATCGAAATAATTATCAATCTCACTGTTAATAAAAAAATAAATGCGTGTTTTGTATTCCATGACTCAAGTTTCATTAAATAAATACATAATTTCAGTGATTTTTAGTTACTGTCATGATGCCTATTGTGACGAAAAAGAAAAAATTATACATTGACGAAGTGGAGAAACTTAGTTTTCTTTAGGTGAAAACGTGACTGCGGCCTGTTTATCGTTCATGGTCTCCTATCACTCACTGTTACTTGGAAACGAGTGATATCCTAAGGCTCTTACTCTTTCGACTATGGACTGTTTATCGAAACCATTTTTTGTTAAATCCGAACTTTTCCACATCAGTGATTCACATGAACATGAGTAACAATTAGTGCGAGAAGAAATTTATAATATTCTCATATTTGAAAATGAAAAAAAGTAGTCCACTCAATTCCCATTGATTTGAGAAAAAATTATTTCTATAAATCGAGCAATCTATCGAGCAATCACAATGTCTTTCATTTCAAAAAGTAGTATCGGTGATTTCATGAAAAAAACAGTTTTCGTCCCATTGTTAGAAAAAAATAGGGGGGAGGGGACTAAAAAAATGCAATATATATATATATATATATATACATATATATATACATATATATACATATATATATATATACATATATATATATATATATATATATATATATATATATATATATATATGTAGCTCACACGGTAGAGCGTTCGACTAGAAATCGAAAGGTCCCAGGTTCGATTCCTGGCCGATCCACATTTTTTATTTTTCAGTTTTAAGTTGTCATTTTCCTGTCTGAATGCCGAAAAAATTGTTTTCATAGATAATAATTACAGATGTTAATTCCCACTATATATTATATTACTTGGCTCTAGTTATACACACCTGAGAATTTCGAGTTTTGAAGTTGGTCGAAGATCCAAAATAGGATTGACACCAGGAATAAACAATTAAATTCGATTAGGTTGTATACGATACTGTTTGCATACATCACAATAACCCCCATCATCATATTCGTCACCAACATGGAACTGAATTTAAAGATGTGAATCGCCGGATTCTAACATGGACTGGTAGCTCACACGGTAGAGCGTTCGACTAGAAACCACTGAATTTCTGAATAAACTTCCTTTTGTTTGTTTGTTTGTTTTGTTTGTTCGACTAGAAATCGAAAGGTCCCAGGTTCGATTCCTGGCCGATCCACATTTTTTATTTTTTAGTTTTGAGTTGTCATTTTCCTGTCTGAATGCCGAAAAAATTGTTTTCATAGATAATAATTACAGACGTTAATTCCCACTATATATTATATTACTTGGCTCTAGTTATACACACCTGAGAATTTCGAGTTTTGAAGTTGGTCGAAGATCCAAAATAGGATTGACACCAGGAATAAACAATTAAATTCGATTAGGTTGTATACGATACTGTTTGCATACATCACAATAACCCCCATCATCATATTCGTCACCAACATGGAACTGAATTTAAAGATGTGAATCGCCGGATTCTAACATGGACTGGTAGCTCACACGGTGGAGCGTTCGACTAGAAACCACTGAATTTCTGCATAAACTTCCTTTTGTTTGTTTGTTTGTTTGTTTTGTTTGTTCGACTAGAAATCGAAAGGTCCCAGGTTCGATTCCTGGCCGATCCACATTTTTTAGTTTTGAGTTGTCATTTTCCTGTCTGAATGCCGAAAAAATTGTTTTCATAGATAATAATTACAGACGTTAATTCCCACTATATATTATATTACTTGGCTCTAGTTATACACACCTGAGAATTTCGAGTTTTGAAGTTGGTCGAAGATCCAAAATAGGATTGACACCAGGAATAAACAATTAAATTCAATTAGGTTGTATACGATACTGTTTGCATACATCACAATAACCCCCATCATCATATTCGTCACCAACATGGAACTGAATTTACAGATGTGAATCGCCGAATTCTAACATGGACTGGTAGCTCACACGGTAGAGCGTTCGACTAGAAATCGAAAGGTCCCAGGTTCGATTCCTGGCCGATCCACATTTTTTATTTTTTAGTTTTAAGTTGTCATTTTCCTGTCTGAATGCCGAAAAAATTGTTTTCATAGATAATAATTACAGACGTTAATTCCCACTATATATTATATTACTTGGCTCTAGTTATACACACCTGAGAATTTCGAGTTTTGAAGTTGGTCGAAGATCCAAAATAGGATTGACACCAGGAATAAACAATTAAATTAGCAGGGATGGCGTCGCTATGGCACATGTCACTACGAGCGCACCTCTCCGGTCATCGGTTACTCCCGCACCTGGCATAGGTGGGCGGATGAGTGTTGGTCAGTGGCTGTGGATTGGGGGTAAAATGGGGGTTGGCCCACCGGGGAACGTGTTCCGTGACGGAATCCTGGCGGCGTCGGTAGACGTCAAAGGTCAAAATGACGACGGCAGACTTCAAGGTACCGTTGGCGGGTCGATTGGTGACGGAATGTATACTTCAACGGTCGTTGGTGGGTTCATGACGGGGTGGCCGGCGGTGGAGGTTTGGTGGCGGATTCGGGGATTGATTCTGCTAGTGGGTGCGTACGTCGCTGAAACAGTGGTGCGTGGCAGAGGTGTGGTGGTCCATGGCTTTGGACCGTGGGAAATTGGGGGTTGGCCCACCGTGGCTTTGGCCTATGGGAAAATTTGGGGTCATACAGAGTGGCTCAAATTACCATGAAATACATGAATTCATATACATTTTGTATACAGGGTGGACCAAAAAAGTCGATGTCACCGATTCAGCTGATTTTCAACGAGGCAATGTGAATCGATGTACTTGAGCCATTTTGGCACTCAAAAATCGATTAAAAAATAAAAAATCCAGTTTCCGTCCTATCATAGCGAGTGAGGTGTCAAATGAAAGGAGAACACCCATATAATCTAAATTCATCAAGCTTCGCCCTCCAACTTTATCGTAGAACAATAAATCGCCATTTGATAGCCTTAAATGACTTGAAATAACAAAACCAATACCTAATTCGTGATCACGGCATGGAACTATACCCAAATCCACCAAAATCTCATGAACCGGAAGTGACCACTGATTTCGATGCGATAAGGGAAATTTCGGTGTCAATGGATTCGTCTCGATGCCAAGAATCATAATTGCGTATTTTCCGATGACAAAAGGGCACTAGGAGCTTACTTCGTTATGAGGTGAGATACAGAAGGGTGCGAGTACTCTAACAAGACAACTTTGACTGGAGAACGTGGATATGAAAAGTTTGTATGTATATCATGCGGAATTAAACGATTTCAGCCAAACGACGGTGGAAACTGGTAAATGATGGAGCTGAAAGCAGTACTCGATTCGAAAATCGCTCCTGGTTGATATGTCTTGCTTCGCGCGAAGCTTTTTCCGGTGGCCCATGGCCAGGTGCGAGTACTCTAACAAGACAACTTTGACTGGAGAACGTGGATATGAAACGTTTGTATTTATGTT
>JAFIRS010003788.1:0-114435 GCA_018342105.1 Gonioctena quinquepunctata | reverse complement strand
AACAATTATTTTTTTACTTTTTAATAAAACTTTTTTTAAAAAAAATTTTTAAATTGTATTTTCAGTTCCTTTTTTGTTTTTTGTAATAGATTATTCAATCAATGTCCATATCTGTAAATTTTGAATGTATATCTTACAGTATGTGTAATGAATCCAGAACTATTGATAATTACTAAATATTTTTTGGGGGTAGTTCAACGGACAGTTGAATTAGGAAATTTTTTTCGCGGAATCAAAAAATTTAAAAAGGACTTTTCGATTTGAAACGAAAAAAAAAATTTTTTTGGGGGGGCACTAAACGCTCTAAAAAATTTATTTGTTATAGAAAGTCAGACTAAAAAAATTGATGCCCCAAAAAACCCCAAAAAAAAATTTTGCCCCTGCCCCCCCCTGAAATCATAGCATGGGAAAAATTATCTTTTTTCGATAAAACTTCAATGGATTTTTTTGTAGTACTCTTTTAAATTTTTTTTGGGGAAGGAGGGGGTCGTTAAAATCGATGGGGTCAACAGGAAAAAAATTTTTTTTTTGCGTTCAGACCCAAAATGGTTCCTTGTCCTTTTTTAAAAAAAGTCCCTGGCCAACCCGCTTTTCTCTACTACCCCCTTTTGGGCTTGGGCCCCTGTGGACTATTTTGAAAAACAGAATTTTTGATTATATCTGTCAAACTAGATGGTCAATCACTTTGTTTTTTTTAAAATATCTTGATATCCTGCTCTAGCTCCTCGTTTTTCATAAACTTCTTAATTTTAGTACTAACGGTAGAATTAATAATGTGCGCTTTCCCGTGGACTATTTTGAATAACAAGAGTAGTTTTGATTATATATGACAAACTAGATGGTCAATCACTTTGATTTTTTTTCACAATATCTGTGATATCCTGCTCTAGCTCCTCCTCGTTTTTTATAAACTTCTTAATTTTAGTACTAACGGTAGAATTAATAATGTGCGCTTCCCCATGGACTATTTTGAATAACGAGAGTAGTTTTGATTATATCTATCAAACTAGATGGTCAATCACTTTGTTTTTTTTTCACAATATCTGTGATATCCTGCTCTAGCTCCTCCTCGTTTTTCATAAACTTCTTAATTTTAGTACTAACGGTAGAATTAATAATGTGCGCTTCCCCATGGACTATTTTGAATAACGAGAGTAGTTTTGATTATATCTATCAAACTAGATGGTCAATCACTTTGTTTTTTTTCACAATATCTGTGATATCCTGCTCTAGCTCCTCCTCGTTTTTCATAAACTTCTTAATTTTAGTACTAACGGTAGAATTAATAATGTGCTTCCCATGGACTATTTTGAATAACGATAGTTTTGATTATATCTATCAAACTAGATGGTCAATCACTTTGTTTTTTTTTCACAATATCTGTGATATCCTGCTCTAGCTCCTCCTCGTTTTTCATAAACTTCTTAATTTTAGTACTAACGGTAGAATTAATAATGTGCGCTTCCCCATGGACTATTTTGAATAACGAGAGTAGTTTTGATTATATCTATCAAACTAGAGGGTCAATCACTTTGTTTTTTTTTCACAATATCTGTGATATCCTGCTCTAGCTCCTCCTCGTTTTTCATAAACTTCTTAATTTTAGTACTAACGGTAGAATTAATAATGTGCGCTTCCCCATGGACTATTTTGAATAACGAGAGTAGTTTTGATTATATCTATCAAACTAGATGGTCAATCACTTTGTTTTTTTTTCACAATATCTGTGATATCCTGCTCTAGCTCCTCCTCGTTTTTCATAAACTTCTTAATTTTAGTACCTAACGGTAGAATTAATAATGTGCGCTTCCCCATGGACTATTTTGAATAACTAGAGTAGTTTTGATTATATCTATCAAACTAGATGGTCAATCACTTTTTTTTTTTTCACAATATCTGTGATATCCTGCTCTAGCTCCTCCTCGTTTTTCATAAACTTCTAATTTTAGTACTAACGGTAGAATTAATAATGTGGCTTCCCCATGGACTATTTTGAATAACGAGAGTAGTTTTGATTATATCTATCAAACTAGATGGTCAATCACTTTGTTTTTTTTTCACAATATCTGTGATATCCTGCTCTAGCTCCTCCTCGTTTTTCATAAACTTCTTAATTTTAGTACTAACGGTAGAATTAATAATGTGCGCTTCCCCATGGACTATTTTGAATAACGAAAGTAGTTTTGATTATATCTATCAAACTAGATGGTCAATCACTTTGTTTTTTTTTCACAATATCTGTGATATCCTGCTCTAGCTCCTCCTCGTTTTTCATAAACTTCTTAATTTTAGTACTAACGGTAGAATTAATAATGTGCGCTTCCCCATGGACTATTTTGAATAACGAGAGTAGTTTTGATTATATCTATCAAACTAGATGGTCAATCACTTTGTTTTTTTTTCACAATATCTGTGATATCCTGCTCTAGCTCCTCCTCGTTTTTCATAAACTTCTATATTTAGCTCCTCCTCGTTTTCGCGAACTTTGGGAATAGAACGAATCAAGCCAATTAACGTTTCTATATTTCGATTCACTTATTTCCAAGAAAAGAAGGGAATCGTTTAAAAAAGCAGAAATGAAGGAATGGGGCGGCGATGAGTTAGCAGAAAAATTACATGACGATACCAAGAAGAACACAATTAAGGAAAACACATTGATATAGAATTGGAAAATGAAACTAATAATGATAATGAAACTGTTCTAAGAGAAAACTTAGAGTAATACTGAAACGCAAGAAAATAACAATGAAACTGAGACTGAAGTAAAGGAATATAAGAATTATACGGAAATTGAAGGAAATTGTAGTTCAAACGTGTGTGAAGAAGTTTCAACTCTTAACGAGTTAAAAAACTAGTATTTTTGGAAAAAGTTTAAGTTCAAAAATTATCATTCTTTTATAAGATTCTGTTTGAAAATCAAAACTTTTTTTTTATACCAATAAATCTACAGTTTTGCTTAGAAACTTGTTTCAATTGATTTTAACAAGTGGTCAACCACTGGGTAAAATTGTGGTCAAGTACTAGTTCTTGCTGGTCAATCACTGGTGATTTATGATTATTTTGACTCATATATTCTCTTAACTACATTTTACCATTATTTTCAAGATTGTACATGATATTAAGAATCCCAAACCTTAGTTCTTCTTGTATATTTTTTGGTTTTCATAAAAATTGATATTTTAGTATCAATAAGCTCTTATTTGGTCAACCTTTGGTGCACTCACCCTATACAGGGTGTAACATAAGTACGTTCAAATATTCAAGTGACGTATTCCTGAGACAATTTTAAGAAAAAAAGTCTATATAAACTTGTGTCCGGAAATGATTCGTTTCGGAGATACAAAGTGTTAAAATTGAATTATTTGTTTGCTTTTAAAAAATAACTTTTGCAAAAAATAAGTTATTTGCACGAAATTTGGTACCCGGGGTTTTTTTGACGTGGGAAATCATAATTTTGTATTAATTTTCATGTAACATCTAGAGGGCGCTGCGTACGCTGTCATTATTTAATTCAAATTGCCCTAACATTTTTGACAGTAAACTTTTGGTACTTTTCATGAAAAAACCTTATTTCCACACCTTTTCCAAGTAAAAAAGGTACACTTCCTCAACAACACTGGAGGTGATCGTTTTCGAGATATTTACAATTTTATATATCCATTTTACTTAGCTCCTAGGGCGCTAAGTGAAATTGCTGAGAACATTACAAAAACTAAGTATGTGGTAGGTCTCGTCAAAATAAACGACTTTTTTTCTATGAAATGTTTATCGAAAAATTATTTGTTTTCGAGGTACAGATTGTTGAAATTTTTCAAAACATGGTTGGTTTTTGTCATAAGTTATTTGCAACTGCAGTTATTTTCATCAAACTTTAAACCCAGACTTCTTTCAAACTGAGCATTATCAAACTGCTTAATCAATCCAAATTAAAAAAAATATTTCAGGTTTAATTATTCAATTAGAAAGTGCTACATTTCGGATTTTGTAAAAAAACAATTTGGAGAAGTACTATGTTATTTATTAGGCAATTAAACATATAAAAATTGAACAAAACAACTATTACAACAACTGTTCGAAGTGACGACCCCCAACAGTAATTCAAGCTTCTGCTCTCCTCATCAAAGAATTCCTCACCCGTTGAAAAATGCCAGGAGTGTTTCTTATCGTTTCGCAGCAAGCTGTGATGCAATCCCTTAACATTTCCTCGTTTTCAATGGGGTTAGCATAAACTAGTGATTTTAGGTGTCCCCAAAAGAAAAAATCGACGGGATTGAGGTCCGGTGACCTTGAGGGCCAATGCTGAGTGCTCTTCTTCCTATCCGTCGTTGGGGGTATGCTACGTCTAGGAAATTTCTTGCTATCAGACTAAAATGAGCAGGGGCTCCATCGCGCATAAACCAAGAGTGACTTCGGAGACCAATGGGAACATCTTCCATAAGCTGGGGAAGCTCGTGTTCCAAAAAATTTTGGTAAGCATCTCCATTCAAACGTAAGGGGAGAAAATAGGGCCCAATTAAATAATCCCCAATTATGTCTACCCATACATTAAAAGAGAATCTGTCTTGGAAATGAGTTTGCGTTATCGCATGGGGGTTATCTTCCGCCCAGATGTGGTTGATATGGAAGTTCATGATACCATTTCTTGAAAAATTAGCCTCATCTGTGAAAAGGATTTTCGATAAAATTTGGGGATGTTGTTCGACTTTTCTTTGAAGCCATTGAGCAAATTCGATACGTGGTTGAAAATCACGTAGCGTGCCTGGACACGCTGAATATGATAGGGATTATAATTGCTGTTCCTTTAAAATTCTGTAAACGGTCATGTGACTCACATTTAAAGTTTGACTAATTTTTCTTGTACTTGTCTCTGGATGTTCACTAATTTCTTCGAGAACCGCCTCCTCCAATTCCACAGTTCTTGTAGTCCGAGGCCGTCCTACTGCAGAATTTATTTCAAAGCTTCCAGATTCGGAAAGTCGCCGGAAAAGATTCGCAAATGTCGCTGCACAAGGAGTGACACGTTGGGGATACCTTTCCTGATAGATGCGTCAGGCCTCGGTTGAATTTCCGTCAGCCAAGCCGTATGCAAAAATCATATCAGCCATTTCAGCATTCGTAAAGTCGGGCATGGTACCAAAAATCACTGTATAAACTCCGAACTGTGAATTTGTCAATGAATAGTTAAAAATGTGACAGCAAACTTCTATTTTTATAAACGAACGTTCATAGCCTACTCGATTTAATTAACTTAATTTGCAAGCGGAGAGTGACCAAAATTATTGAAATCAAATTTGGCTATACTGATTAAGCAGTTTGATAATGCTCAGTTTAGCAGAAGTCTGTCCGGGTATACTGCGTATAAATTTTGATGAAAATAACTTAAATTGCAAAAAACTTATGACAGAAACCAACCATGTTTTGAAAAATTTCAACAATCTGTATCTTGAAAACAAATCATTTTTCGATAAACATTTCATAGGAAAAAAGTTTTTTATTTTGACGAGACCTACCACATACTCAGTTTTTGTAATGTTCTCAGCAACTTCACTTAGCGCCCTAGGAGCTAAGTAACATGCATCGATATAGAAAATTGTAGATATCTCAAAAACGATCACCTCCAGTGTTGTTGAGGAAGTGTACCTTTTTTACTTGGAAAAGGTGTGGGAATAAGGTTTTGTCATGAAAAGTACCAAAAGTTTACTGTCAAAAATGTTAGGGCAATTTGAAATAAATAATGACAGCGTACGCAGCACCCTCTAGATGTTACATGAAAATTAATACAAAATTATGATTTCCCACGTCAAAAAACCCCGGCTACCAAATTTCGTGCAAATAACTTATTTTTGCAAAAGTTATTTTTAAAAAGCGAACAAAAAAAATCAATTTCAACACCCTGTATCTCTGAAACGAAGCATTCCCGGACACAAGTTTATATAGTCTTCTTTTCTTAAAATTGTCTCAGGAATAAGTCACTTGAATATTTTAACGTACTTATGTTACACCCTGTATATTTCATAGTCATATTTACTAAAACTGCTAATTACATCATTATTACATCTTCTTCCCAGTGATCTTTATGTTGTCGAGTTCTTCAATCCGAAGTCCCAAAATCGTCAACCATATTGTAAGTGCTTTTTTCTGAATTTTGACAGAACATTTTGATTATGCGACCCAAAAAACTCTTAGATATTGACTTTGAGTTGAATCAAACCACAAATAACAACTTAGTCCGTCATATTGGAGCCGCCATCTTGAATTTATAAATTTTTATCAAAAACAACCCCGAATATCCTTTAGGGTCCGCAAACGATTAGATATCGACCTTGAGTTGGATCATTCAAAAAAGACAAAATTTATCCATGATACTGAATTTAAAAATTTTGACAAAAAACAGATCTACAACTTCATCAGAACTACATGTGTAAGGAAAATTTCCAGCTTTTTCAGAAAAACTATTTTTTGTAATTTTGGATTGTCACTTAACTAACACTTTGTAGATCATAGTATATTTGCATTATTAAACAACATTTAAAGATATTGTCAGAGCAGGCTCATGTATGTGTTACAGTGTCAGGCATTTTATTTTAAGAATTGGTTAGAAGTTTTCAAGAAACCCTACAAAATGAAAATTAGTTTTTTTTTTTATTCAGGATATGCCTTTTAAAAAAACATTTAGAACTTCGAGTTACTATCCTGTATACAGAAAACAACCTGTATTTCATTAGTTATTCTGATTCTCTATTGAATTTTAGTGTAACTTTATACAATAATCACTATATCTAGGTTCGGCCGTTTTTTTTTTACCACATTCATAGTTATCAATGAAATAATCAAAATTTTCAGACAAAAATACCTTTAAAAATATTACAAATATGATGAAATGACAGAGGACAAAAAAAAATTAATTGTGTTTGTGAAAGTACAATATTATACAATGTCTGCAAAAGTTGAATAACGAGCGTTAGACCATACCCCTTTATTATGATACTCTGTAGCCGTTTTTAATAAAGAAATATGTAACTTACTTCTCGTTTCAGTGTTTCTGCAGTCAAATGGTGTAAATCGGTACTTTGTTTTGCCAACTCTATATCTTTTTGAAGTCTTTCCATATCCACAAGTAAATTTTTTTCCATTTGTTTCCGAGATTCTGACCTTTTACTTTGAGTCCTTTTCTCCACATGCAATTCGTCCATCAGCAACCTTGAATGAACTATATGAAAAAATGTAATTCGAGAAAGGAACAGTAAACTAACCTCATCTTATTTTTGCATTGAAGCAATTCGGTTTCACAATTCGCAAGTTTTGAACGTAGCAAAGTAATTTCAGATTGCAAAGTTTTTTCTTGCTGTTTCACTAACTCACACTCCTCCTCTACATAGTTCAAAGCTTGAATCTAAAAGATAATGATAGTGTAGATAGATGATGGAATCAACTTTATAAGTATTTATTACATGCTCCTGATTATTTTTGCTAATGTTAGAAACAGCAATTAATTCTTGAGAAATGAAATTGAGCTGCATTTGTTTTTCTTTCCTTCCTTTCCAAAAATAAGATTTCAGCATCATACTGAAAAGATATAATTGAAGTTAGCAAATTGTTCAAAAATAAATACTGTCTAGTTTATTATTCAAGGACCAATTTTTTTTTAGTTAGTATTTTTTATAAAAAATGAGAGTCAAAACAATCTCTTCCAACCTAATTTGGAAAATGTCCACTGCAAAAAAAAACAAGAAAATGTATCACTACTGAAAGACTAGCAGGCTATGCGTGTAATTCTATTTTAGAACTTAGTAGAACCATGAAATTTTAATCAGAGAAGTTGAAAATAAATATAATTCTTTTATCTTAACTAAAATTTGTCACTTTTGATCATTCAAGAATTTGCAGTATATGGAGTGGTATTTAAAAACCCCACCATGAAAGTAAAGATTTTGTGGTTTATAGTCGCAATTCACGCTTTTTTTTATTTTGTGGAACATTCACAGATTTAATGGGACAGACTAATTGGGTTTTATGGGAACACGAAATATGAATTTTTGGAGATAAGCAATGAAAATATATCTTTTTTAGTAGAAGTAATTTTTGAATATTGTATCATAAATAAATGTAATAAATAAATTGTACTATAAATAAATGTGATTTTTGCATTCTGATAAAAACTATGAGGTTGCCAATATACATGATTTATTTGCAACTCATTATTTCTTGTACTTACATGACTAGAAATTTCAAAGTTCAAAACTTTGAAATTATTCAAATTAACTGAGGATTCCCCGATGAAAGTTAAATGGTGAAATTATTATTATAGGGGAAATATAAGTTGATATGGAAATACCATGAGAAACAAACAAGTAGAAATGAAAACTAGGAATGATAATTTTTGTGTTTATGAACTGGAACTGAAGTGAACCTTCCTATATGTGAAAAGAGACTCAGTCAATCTATCTCGAACCTGGGCTCTCTGAAGAAATGAAACACCTAAGATATATAGTATAATTGATAAACTGATACCTTGGTGAGATCAGTTTGTTGATTTGATAGCTTCTCTCTCTGGTAATTTATCAATGAAATGAGTTCTCTGTACTGAGCATTATATAAAACATTTTCTTGGAATGTATTCTTATTTCCATCGTTTCCTTCTTGATTTTTCGTAGCATCCTGAAAAAATTAATATTAATTATATTCGGTTCCATTAGAATTATTATTTAAATTGAAATCATTTTATTTCCATTATTCATAAGGTTTCTGAAGATACGATAACCAGGGATCACTCCTGATATTTATTTATAATTATACACAGAGCTGGTATATATATATATATATATATATATATATATATATATATATATATATATATAACTATGAATTTGAAATAAACTTTGTAGAAAGGATATTCCTTGAGGTTGCAGTCAAATTTAATGGCCAATGAGAAAAGAAAAACTTTTTCTTATTTAGTCAAGCTTTCGAAAATGTTTATTTTCATTATCAAGACAGCTGTGAAAAAAGAAAACACTATTGTGAAATACGATTTTAAACAAATCTATATATATACATCTCACATACATACATCTAAGAGAACATTCTTAGAAATGGCCTTCCCAAGAAAACAATTGTATAAATAAGAAAACAGATATTAACCATTTGAGCAAGATCTCTTATTTATTGTCTTTAGATATCAATCAAAATTGACAACAATGTGATATAACATAATAGTTCTTTTTAACATTACCGCCACCTGGTAACATCAGTTGGTACTAATCCAACAGTTGACACCACTGTAACTAATTCCAAGTGACACCCGTCAGGTGTCGTTGGCTTAAATATAATTGCAAGATTCATTCCTAACCTGTCAGTTTCACTTGTCACACCACATAGAGTGCACATTAATATTTATATAATTTTAAACAACGCTAATTTGGTTGTAGTAACATTGAACTTTGTTTTATTTCTTGATCTAATTTTTTTTCTTTTGTATATATATATATATATATATATATATATATAAGCATAATATTCTGATTAAATCATTCTTATTGTTTCTATATTTAATAAAAATACTATGCTTATTTATATACTTTTATAAATTCGTCACCTTATTCCTGCCTGAGAGAATTTTAAAAGTTCTTATACTTTTCCAGCGCCCATGTTTATGGTTAACTAAACCAACCCAAACTTCAGGATAAATTTAAAAACTCACAATTCTAGTTTCGATCTACCGATTGCACCTTATAGATATTATTTTATTTTTATAGTACGGTCAAATTTTACCTTTTAATAAATGTTTTTCAACATTATTTCCTGTACTATTGTATTTAGAAGTAGAAGTATTTTTTTATTGAAAACAATACAAATTGATGGAAAAAAGGCAAATTTTTTTGATAGAGCTCCTCGAGTTAAATCAATACTTTTTTCCAATATTTTATATCTTACGGGCAAATTTACACTTTTCCTTTGTTTTCACGAATATTTTCCATCATATTGAATCTAGAGCAAGAAAAAAATTATTTCAGTCCTAGAAATTTAGTGAGCTAACACCTGTTTGTGCAATAATACCAAGTATATTATAATTTGTAGAAAGGAGAAATGTAAAAGGTATTATTGACATGTAATGAAAAAAACTTAAGAGTTTAAAAATAAAATGGGAATAATACAATCATATAATACTAATGATATAAATAGTATTTATAAGAAAATGAACTTTATTTCCAAAGGAACCAAAAAAATTAATTTAAAAAATAAAAAATATGTAGTATAATTTAATATGTTAAATTAATTAATAATATTTTTTTCACAATATCTTATGTATGTTATCCCTATTAGATGAATAAAGTATTTTCATTTGTTAACAACGTGTTTATATTAAGTTATCTCTTTAATTTCATTAGGTAGGAAGTTATAAATCTTTGCTGCCAGAGTTGTAACAAACATCATATCTTCTAAATGGTATAACAATGTTTGTTTCAGTGCTGCCTAGTTTGGTAACAATGGTTCACAAAATGTTTTTTCGTAGATTTAAAGCAGAAGATGCAGTTACTAAGGTAGTATAGGCATCGGACAGTCAGAATCGACTCATTATAAAGACAATTTGTGGAATATAGTTTATTTTTGAATAATATTATTCGTAGTATGTACTATTTAGTTGCGTTAATGCATTGTCATAGAGCCTCCCCACACTATGATACCATAGTTTAGAAGTGATTCTACTAAGGACTTGTAGATTTTTTTGTTAAGATTTTGCCTATTATATAGAATTTATAAATTAAATGTCTTAATTGGTTGGTTAAATCTTGAATATGAATAGTCCATTTTAGATTGTTATCAATAGTGATACCAACAGGCGCGGATCCACTGTTGTGAGCACGGGGGCATGCCCACAACCCTAATTGATGTCGATAGGCTGATGTTATATCCAATGCCTTAATAAAAATTTTTAAAAAAACAGTTAACCGTGCGTGATTCGGAACGCAGCACAAACACATTGTAAGCGAGCATATTGGTACATTTTCTTGTTTCCTGCTAGTCGTTCAGTTGATGCGACTTAACGCTTATACACAATGAAAAGGATGGCTTATTTCCTATTTTCGTACATTGTCCAAATTTCAGCTGAACACGCGCGGATTGCATCGTCATTTGACCTCACCAGGGAACCTGGACGATTCATCTGCCATAAGTGGCCATAAGGGCCTATGTATTTTTCAACTTTTTCGCAGAGGTGTTGTTTCCTGTTGGTAACATTTTTCCGTAATTTTTTTAGTCTTTATGTTTGCTGAATCATTTATTTATTTATTTATTACACGGGAAAACCCCATTACGGTTTATATACCGGGTGTCCCAGAGCTTTTAGGCCACCAGATATTTCAGTTATTTGCAGAAAATAAAATTGAAAAAAAATACGTGTCGTAGGAGACCATAAGCCCGTTCATGCAGCATAGCAAAATCCACCCCCTGGTAAACAACCCCCGAGAAACCACCCCTAACTTTTGTTTTTCAAATTGCACCCCCACGTTTGTTTTGGTTCAACTTACAGTCTTTTTCATTTCTCATTCAATGATGTATCATGGTAACTAGAATGACATGCAGAATCATGGCAAATAAAAATACAAATGAAATATTAATTTATAAGCTCATCTGTATTTTGAATAATACATTATACTACAGAAATATTTCAAAATTTTGCCCAGCACTTGCCACACATGCATCAAGTCGCCGAATCAGCGCGCGAGTACAGGAAGCTCTAATCATTTCCGGAGTAACGGTATTACAAGTCCCTGAAATTTTCTGGGTTAAATCTTCAATATTTATTGGTTGAGTTTCGAAGGCAACTCATTTTAAATATCCCCATAGGAAAAAGTCCAGTGGCGTGAGATCTGGAGAACGTGCAGGCCATCGAACAGGTCCACTATTTCCAATCCAACGGTCTTGAAAGGTATTATTGAGGAATGTAGTAACTATATTATGACTATGTGCAGGAGCATCATCTCATTGCCACCACATTTGTTGTCGTTCTTCAATTGGAATATCTTCTAGTAATGCAGGAATACAAATTTCCAAGAAATGTAGATATCGGTGGCCCGTCAAAGTGTCTTTGAAAAAATGAAGGCCGATGAGACGTCCATTATGTAAACCACACTACACGTTCACACCCCACATTGAGGGCTGTCCTGTGGCCAATGGTGCATGTTATGTCGGTTAACAGTGCCATTATTATGGAAGCATGATTCGTCACTCCACAAGATTTGATCGAGGAAGTTGGGATTGTCATGGACTAAAACTTGAATGTGAGCAATGAATGCCATTCGTCTTTCGAAATCTGTAGAAATCGAATTCTGTGCACAGACGACTTACTGATCCCAATCTCCATCGCCAATGCACGAACTGAAATATGAGGATGTGCTTCGGCGTAGGCCAACACATTTATACAATTTTCCTCAGTTCGCACAGGAGTAGGATGTGCTTGATGTGTTTTCTCTGGAAATGATCCCGTTCGCATTGTATTTTCTACATACGAAAACGTATTGCAATCTGGTTGTTGACGATCAGGAAGCCGCTGCTCATATCACGACTGATCGCAATTTGTCATCCAGATACCGTAGGAATAAAACAAAGCACAAACAGTCCTAACATTTTATTTACTCTTTTTCTTTCACATCCACTTTTTCTTGTCTCTACAACGTGGAACTATTCATTCAGTCCAATTAATAGTACCCACTAACGAAATCAATTTTGTTGACTTACTATCTTCACAACTACATATTATGATATATCGTTGAATAAGGAATAAAATGGGCTATAAGTTGAACAGCAACAAACATGGGGGTGCAATTTAAAAAACAAAAGTTTGGGGTGGTTTATCGGGGGTTGTTTGCCAGGGGGTGGATTTCGCTATGCTGCATGAACGAGCTTATGGTCTCCTACGACACATATTTTTTTTTCAATTTTCTTTTCTGCAAATAACTGAAATATCTGCTGGCCTAAAAGTTCTGGGACACCCGGTATACATTATGAATAAGGTCTACATTTATAATACAAATCAAAATATAAGTATAAAAATATAAAACTAAAAATACATAAAAAACGTAAAAATACATAGCTCCTACTAGCAAAAGGAAGAGAAAAAAAAAGTTAGAATTTATAAAAGAGAAAAAAGACTTGAACAACTAGAAAACAGTATTGATTAAAAGTGAATATTGTTTATGGAAGATTCAAATTGTGCTAGGCTGACACCAAAAACATTGACTTTCTGCTTGTTTATAATATCTAATGATCTAACTAGAGGAGTATTTTTACCATAATTAGTACTGTGAACATTTACTAGAAATGTATTAGGATTTCTTAGTTGTTTGTAAGGTACATTCAATTTAACAAGTTCAAGAAGCTCGTTGCAAACAATCAATCCATTCATTAACTTAAAGATAAAGCACAAATCAGAAGTAGTTCTTTTTTTCTCTAGTTTCGATAAATTCAGATCATGAAGTAAGGATGAGTATTCATGTTCTTCAACCGGTTGATGTAGTTTATAGGAACAGAATCTTAAAAATTTATTTTGAATCCTCTCTAGAGCAATTTTATGAACAGAATAGATAGGAGACCAGACAATACTTGCGTACTCAAGATGTGATCTTACAAGTGCACAGTAAACGGTTCTGACTGTGGGTACAGAAAAGTCATGGCAGTTTCTTAATACAAATCCCAACATTTTAGATGACTTGGTGCAGACTGACTGACTTCGTTTCAATGGATTTCTATTGCCATAAGCATCTATAGTTTGAGGTGAATAAGTGAAAATGGAATTGACTGTTGAGTGTTGGAGCCCACCTCGTGACATGACACTTGTTTTTTCAACTGTTTTTCGATTTATTGAAAATATTTGAGGTAAATGTAGCTCTCGAAAAATGCTGAAGGGTTGGCATAATTACTTTATAGGCAGTGTTAGTTCAAACTGTTTTTACTTAAGATCATACCTGGAAGAATGTGTGTCATAGTTTCTTGTAAGAAGCTCTCAAAAACTTCCCGCACATTTTCAACTCATAAAAATATCGAGACAACTCATTAATTCCTATTTATTATAATAGGCCCAAAGTTTCCACAAATATTCTCTGAAACTGCATTGCATTATTTATTGTCTAAATGGAAAACTGAGATAATCAATAATAAAAAGATCATTATTGTTATATTTTTAGACTTAAAGAGAGCCTTTGAAACTGTAAATGTCTCTCTGCTTCTGAGAAAACTCGAGAAATTTGGCATTAAGGAAAATGCGCTGAAATGGTTTGAAAGCTATCTTTCTGGTAGGTCTCAAATAGTTAAATATAATAATACATTTTCTGGCAGCAACGACATACATTATGGAGTCCCTCAAGGAAGTGCTCTAGGACCAATATTATTCATTTTGTTCATCAATGACATAGTACACCATGTTCTTCAAAATTGCAAAATAAAATTGTTTGCGGATGATACTATGATCTATTGTGAAGGAGATGTAGAGGATATTCAGAGTACTATATCATTAATAAATCAATATTTGAGAAATTTGTCCATATGGCTGAATGACAATGGTTTGAAATTGAACATAAATAAAACCAAATACATGGTAATATCAAATAAATATAACTTGAACAAATTGAAAAATGTAACATCCAGCCACCATTTATTGATTGATAATAATGTAATTGAAGAAGCTAAACATTTCAAGTACCTGGGCTTCATGATAGATAATGAACTGAATCTTAAATCACATTGTGAGTATATTAAGAAGAAAATGGCAAGAAAAATTAATTTCCTATATAGATTGAATAATAAGGTATCATCTTTTACTAAGTTAACTATATATAAAACCATAATATCTCCTCATCTTGATTTCTGTAGAACATTCATATACCTGATGAATAATGAACAAATTGATACATTACAAAAAGTACAAAATCGTGCTATGAGAGCCATTCTATTATGTAGAAAACAAACATCAATAGCTTACATGTTGGAATCCTTGAATTTATTGAATGTTCGACAGAGAGTTGCTTATAATATGCTCAAGTTTGTGTATAAACTCAAGTCAGGATGTTTACCAACCTACCTAACTGAAGAAATAACTTATCTCCAAGAAATACATAATCACAATACCAGATCACATGCTTCCAATGATTTCTATATTAATATTGCTAATGCTGCTACAAACACAGTGTTCATCAAAGGCTTACAGCTTTACAACTCATTACCAAGAGAATTGAAAGAATACTCGTCATTTAGAGAATTCAAAAGCCAGTGTGTAAAATATATAAAAGGTTTATAACCCATCATTGTAATATCTCTTCTTGTATTATTTCGATTTTATACTGCTAATTTAACTTGTTCGTGCATTGTATTTTATGTGTTCTGTACTTTATTTATGCTATTTTATTATACTATACTATTTTATTTATACATTTATACTACTATTTTATTTATACTATTTATAATTGAGAGCTGATGCTAATAAAGATTATTATCATTATTAATAAATCGAAATTAATCACGAAATGACGTTTAAAACGTGCTTAGCATCAGTTCAATTTATGGGTGATACACAGAAAAAGTGGGCATCTAGGGTCCTAAAAATTCAATGGAACAAAAGTAAATTAACACACCAACCCGAAACATCCAAAAAATCAACAGGTTCAAGTTATAAATACCAAGATAAAAGGTTTCAAAAATCGTAAACATGCATGGACTCTTATGGCAAACCAACAATACATCATTTTAGTGCTGACGTCAGAGCTGTCAATTTTGTTGGATAAAGTTGGGTTATGTCACATGCATTATCCAAACAAACTTTTCTTGTGTTTGATTCCCATATAAGCTGTTTGATTTTTGTGGATATTTGATTTATCAAGAATTTAAAGCGAATAACAGTAAGTATCTTATGTGTAAATACTGTACAAAGTACCTATAGTAAAATTTAAACATAATATATTTATAATTAATTAATAATAATATTAATGGCCACGTATATACGGTATGTGAATTTGGTAACCTTACCAAGTGTATGTGACCAAATTCAAACCAAATGTTTTAGTAATCGTTTATTTACATTGTGTTTTGTCAAATGATTAATTAACCAACTTGGTTCTGGTTTGGTATTTATTTAGTCATGTAACCAAGAGAAAGGTTCGAAACTCTGCTATCTAATTCGGAATTGTGTCATCTGTCAATGACAATGTCTGGATGTCAGTGAGCTCAGGCTCAGTCATTTTTAATTCCATTTGTTCAGCAGTTATTGTAAAGCCCCTACTCAACATGTCTTCAAGGCTCTTGTAAATGTCTAGGTGTTTAAATTTTTTGCCATCCAAAATTGATATAACTTTCTTGTCCAAAAATATTTGGAGAAACGCACTGGTTTCTTCATCTGTCCAATTAATACCTTTGGCCTTTTTTCCTAGGAGGTTCTGAACTGCAGCAACTCATTTTATATAAAAAATACTACCAAAAATATATAAAACCATTTCCGAGGTAATGATGCGGAAACTAAGGTTAGGAATCACAAAACATATTTTTCACTAACACTCTCTCGCTCTCTTTTTTATGGCTATTGTTTCCATTCGGTTCATTCAGCCAGTGCGATAACCACAACAGAACACTTAGCAATCTTTCAAACCAAAATTTACAGTCACGGTGGGTAAAACTTATCATACTGTTTACACCATCTTAGTCAACTTAGTAATATAGTCGTACACAACAAATTTCGGTACCAAACCAAGCTAGTTACCTGATCAAGTGCACAGTTTATACCTCACTGACTAACAGAATTTGGTTGGAGTATAATCATTAGTCTGCATACCAAGGCACGGTATAAACGTGGCCAGTAATAGCATAATTAGGCACCTACATAAAAATGGCAATGTTTTTGATTATTTTACTAGTTTATCTGCACTAATTTCGACAAAAACACAAAAAATATATCACATACACATAAATGCAAGGGTAAATACGGTTTGTTTGGATAATGGCCCGTGACCTTCCTGGTCTATAGTGGTGCCGCTGTGACTTCACGCTTTGCTAGTGGAGAGTGGGGGGGAAGGCAGATAAATTTGACGAATTTGGCTATCCTTTCATTGTGTATATTCATTGAGCTTTTGGTTTGGTTTTTTTCGGTTGCATTTTCCATTGATTGTTTAGGATTGTTTCACATTGTGATGGGGCTGTTAGTGTGGAGAAAAAGGGTGGTGGTGCTGGTGGATCTAAGCGGAGTCATACTGCTCCAACGCGAAAGATTAACACATATTAAAAAAAAACTAGGGTTGAGGTTGAGGCTGGAGCATTGAGAACTCGCAGTGAAATTGCGAGCCCTCGTGCTCAAATCAATGATGATTTAAATATTGCTAGGTTTGTCTAGATGTGATATTGTGATGTGCAAACAACCACATATTTACTTTTGTAATTTTTGTGAGCAAACAGACTAAAATTTTACAGGTTTATTAATTTACTAGTGTTTGCCCCGCGGCTTTGCCCGGGGCGCCATACATTTTGTAAACGTCTCCTTTGTATCGATCGTGAGCGAGTCCGTAGTCCGACTCTCACTTGGCTGGATCCGCGCCTGATACCAAGATATTTTATGGAATTAGTTTCTTTTATAATAGATCACTTATTTTGATTGAATTAAAATGTGGTATCTTTGAATCAGTCAGTGAAAACGCAATATA
This sequence comes from Gonioctena quinquepunctata, assembly GCA_018342105.1. NCBI lineage: Eukaryota > Metazoa > Arthropoda > Insecta > Coleoptera > Chrysomelidae > Gonioctena > Gonioctena quinquepunctata. The sequence continues at coordinate 96,760 of JAFIRS010003788.1, read as the reverse complement.
AAATGTTTACGAGGTGCACTCTGTGAGTCACTGTACTTTTAACATTTTCCCAGTTTTTACCTTTAAAAAGTAGAACCATGTCATCTGCATAGGAGATAGAGATACCATTGATGTTTAGGTTCAGTAGTGAGTAGTTATAAGTAATAAAAAGAAGTGGACCAAGCACTGTTCCCTTCGGAATATCTATCTCAGTTTCAAGGAGGTCACTATTTACATTTCTAATTTTAATTATCTGTTTTCTGTCACTCAAATAATTTTTGAAGATTTTCAATACTACACCTCTGACACCATACTGCTCAAGTGTGTCAGTAAGTTGTTTATGAGGTACGGTATCGAAAGCCTTCGTTAGATCTAGGAAAACTGCAATTGCTTTTTCATTATTGTCAAGACTTTTTTTAATATTATTCACGAGTTCAAACAGGGCATCATTTGTGCTTATACCTTTCATAAATCCAAATGTTGTTGTCACTGCTGTAAAAATCAATCGATCAAAATCATGTCGGACAGCCAAGCAGCACTGAAAGCTCTGGCATCAAGAATAGATCTTTATTTCCGTAAAAAACATAATGTCCTAAAAAAGTGTACAGTAGTGACACATAATCTTAACACAAAACAGATAGCCCTGCGTTTAATATACATACGACAACATACAATTATACAATTATACATACAGTAGTATAAAAGAGCGAGTAACAAAAATACGTTGGCACAATTTACAAACTTAGAAACATGACGTAATAAAATAAAAAATTATTGGCACAGAATACATATACTATATACCAGGATGTACTCAAATTGTATCGTTGAGGAAGTCATTGATACATGGCTGAAGAAGTAGATTTTTCCTTCAGAAAACCATGTTGATTTGGAGAGATAATTTTGTGGACATTTAGAAAAGATAGAAGTCTATTTCGCACTATTTTTTCCAATAGTTTTGATAAGGTTTTCTACAATGAGATCGGCCTGTAATTGTTGAAATCTTTTTTGTCTCCCATTTTGTGGAAAGGTATTACATTAGATTTTTTGAGACAAGATGGGAATATCCCTTGAGCCAGGGACTCCTTGAAAAGATTAACTATATGAGGTAGAAGAATGTGGATAGACTTTTTGAGTAGCTTGGAGGATATGCTATCATGACCACATGAGTTCATGGACTATTGATGGTGTCTAGAATTTCCTTCTCATCGGTAGGGTAGAAAAAGAAATAGCCACGGTGCAATTATTCAAGCATACGGTTACATTGATTTCAGAATCAGAAGAAACGACATTGAGAAAAAAATTGTTGAGTTCGTTACAGCGGTCTTCGTTGTGACTACTCAATAGCTCAGTATGATTTTGAGAACTTTTTCTTGACTCAGAATTTACCAGTTGCCATATGCTTTTACTTTTGTTGTCACTAGATCTGATTTCACTGTCAAAGTAGGATTTTTTGGCTGTAACTATGACAGTCGGATAGAATCCAGATTAGTATGGACCTGCAAAAAAGCCCTTCAAAGAGTAGACAGGGACAGGGTATAACTCTGCTATGGGTCCCTGGACATAAAGGCTTTGAAGGAAACGAGAAAGACGACCTTCTGGCAAGAGAAGGCACAATGAAGGAGTTCATAGGACCAGAGCCCTTCTTCGGAATATCAAAGAGCATAACCAAAGAAGTATTTTCAGACTGAACCGAGTGGAAAAAACACGAGTGCTGGTATGAAACAGTAGGACAAGCCCACTCGAAGGCATTTATACCAAATCCTTCGAAAAGAAGAACAGCAGCCCTGTTAGAACTGAATAGGAAAAACTTGAGGATTATAACTGGGCTACTGACAGGTCACTGTAGACTGGGAAAGCATCTTCAAAGAATCGGACTTGCGGAGAGCGCAGAGTGTTGCTTTTGTCAAGACGAGGAAGAAACAGCAGAGCACATCTTGTGCAGATGCAAGGGTCTGGAACGAACAAGATTCTACCGTATGGATTACGGGCAGCTAGAGCCCAAAGATCTGGAAAAGGTATCACCGAGCGTCATCATCGACTTCGTCAGAAGTGCGGGACTTGAAGGTGAACTCTAATTTAATTAGGATCGAGCCACAATAGATCTGAGGTCGCAGTGGAAGGGGCGGTTGTTGCCCCACTCGAAAAGAACCTAACCTAACATTCACTGAAGTTAGGTAATCTAATAACCTATTAGATTACCTGGGAATTATAATGGATAGCAAACTTGATTTCAACCATCACATTAATACAATGACTAACAAAGCGCTAAAAATGTTAGGATTTGTTTGTTGAAACACATCTGAGTTTAATAATTTAAATTCTTCAAAAATGTGTATACAACTGTCTTGTTAGATCGATTTTAGAATACAACTGTTCGGTCTGGTCACCTTTTTATGAAGTGCATGTATCACAAATTGAAAAAGTTCAAAATAGGTTTTTAAGGTATCTTGCCTTCAAACTGAAGATGTCATTGCAATTCTATTCCCACGACGATATCAGAACAGTAAAAAATATTGATAAATTGGGACTGAGGAGAATAAAATCTGATATATATCTAATACATAAAATCTTGAATGCAGATATTGATTGCCCAGAACTGCTAGGTCTCATTAATGTATTTATCCCACCCAGGAATACTAGATACACATGTACATTCAAACAAGGGAGCCATATATATAATTATGGCCTGTATTCACCAATATCATGAATAATGGATAATGGCAATAAAGTTGCATCTGACCTCTTCGCTGGCATCACTGAAATGTAAACTGAAACATTGTAGAACTCTGTGATAAATTAATTAACTAATGAGAATTTCATATTTGCTCTTCACCAACTCACACCCATTTCAGTTTCCTGTAGTATATATGATTATGTATGCATATATACATTTTTTATTAAAAACTCGTAGCATTGTAGTATGTGATATAATTGTTATATTATTAATATACTTAGTTTAGTATGTAGTAGTATTTAAGCATGATCAATATGTAATAATCAACTTTTTTATACAAATGGGTTACCCGTTTATATAAATAAATACATTTTTGACACATTTTTCTAATATTTTTGAGAATGTAGTAATTACACTAATGGATCGATAGTTTCTTATATTCGTTTTACAGACCTTTCTATAGGTGGGTCTTATGATAGAAATTTTGAATTGGATGGTACTTTGTCTGTTTGGAAAATGTTATTCATGATGTAAACTCAGGGATCTAGAATGAGTATGTGGATTTTAGTTTATCAATTTAGATGAGATGCCATCTATGCCTGGTGCACAATTATTTTTAAGGGTATTGATTTGCAAAATTACTTCATCCTTGGAAACAGGTTTTAATCCCATAGAATTTATTAAAGAAAGGTTTTCATGATTGTAATGTCGGAAGCGGGTTAATTGATTTCTGATGCCATGTTCAAACCAGCATTCACATAGTAATTGTTGCAAAAGTTTGCCATGTCATAATAATTATGTTGTTTTCGTCTGTAATTAGTACAAATTCCAACACATTGAGTAGTTGGTAGGCAGTATTTGAGTATTCTTGCAACTTTTGTTTATTTTATGAATGTAAAACAAAACATGGATTCAGCAAGGTTTGAAGCTATTGTACACTCAAAACTGCATTCAATTCAATTGACTAACAACAGAAAAAATAAGTTTATCAGTTACTTGAAATATTCCTTACATATTAACAAAGACAGAATATATTTCCTGGGACAAATAATACAACTGAACAATGACATACTACATCAGTTTGAAGCTATTGTACACTCAACACTGTATCCAGTTGAATCAGCTAACAACGGAAAAAATAAGTTCACTAGTAACCTCAAATATTCCTTAAAATATAAGTAAAAAAACTCTTCAGTAGTAAAACCATCTTATACTTCCCATACAGACAAAAAAGAAAGTGGAGGGTCCCGATAAGGTGGTGGTGCAGGTGGATCCTTATAGGGAGGAGCAACACGCTGGCTACTTTGACTAGGTGATTCTGACTTGTCTGAGCCACAGAAACTACTTTTTTTTGGAGAGCTATGTGGAGAGCTTGATAAATTATCTTTTACTTCAAGAGAAATGGGTTTCACTTGTGGAACTCCTTTTACAATTCCAATATTCTCAGAGCCTGACATGTAGTTACCACTGGAAACAACAATTTTTTATATTATTTCAGTTTGAGAAAACTATGTCTTAGTACTCAGTTCATCAAATTTACAATCCATGAAAACAAGTATTCATTGATGAATAAAATAAAAAATCTGAAATCAGAAATAACATTTATTTATTTTACTAAATATAGTCAAAATACAAATTAAACTAATACTGTTACAAATACAAACTCCCGCTGTTTGCACCATTTATTTCGTAAATTGGAGTGAACGACTCCAAATGTAGAAAATACTTGCTCTACCGAAGCACACATAAAAATTGTTACAAAATAGGAAGAAGTTTTGCAACTTCAGAAATATTCTGTTGTGAAACCCATCTAACTTTCCTCCTTCCACTCATTTTTATTTTTCATTTTACACTTACTTCACTTGGTCAGTTCAGTTCACTTTTATTTGAATAGTTTTAATTTTTAAGTATCTTGGGTTACTTTACTTTTCTTGGGCACAAAAACACTCACAATTTCAATAAAATTTGTCAAATAATTCAGCTTAAGTTCTCGTCCGTTTAATTTTATTTTGTGTTGTGATTTGTGCATACAAGTTTTGACAGGATTTTTCTGGCGCGGGGCGCACGAAGTGATTTTTTTATTTTGCAATTTTTAACAAGAATTAAATAAACTTAATAAACTGATACAAGATATATCAAAACAGGAAAATGGTATTTGTTGTTTGCATGTAAAAATATATTGAAAATAAATGACAACCATATATTTTCACAAAACCATCAAACAATTATCAATATAAAGTTTTGTTCATGTACAAATATTCTTTTGAAGTAATCAGCCAAATTGTTACGAGTATTTTTGTTATATTACAACATTAGAAGTTGTCGCAACTCATAGATAGATATTTATTTTTCCTTTTTTGCCACTTTTACAATGGATCAGGTACGTCGGACTTAATTTTATATACATATACGTGTAAAATTCTTATAACTATGTGTAAATTACAATCACAACTCTAAAACTAACAGTGTAAAAATTGTGTAGATAAAACAGTAAAAATATCATATTTATCACATCTAACTATTTTGGTAGGTCACAGTTTCTTCAGATAATTTTCAAATTCTCTTTTAAATTTTTTTGAATTTAGGGACTTCCATTTCTTTGGGAAGTAGGTTGAAGTAGTAAGTGCCCCTGTATACACCCGTATTTTTATAAAATGTATGATCAGCTTTTCCGATGTACAAATTATTTGAGTTCCTCGTGTCATACTTGGATATTTCACCTACAGTTATGAACTTGCTTATGTTTGTCTTCACATGTAATACAATTTTCATGAGGTATATGCAGGGCAGAGTGAGGATATCATTACCCTTAAAAGTTTATCTGCATGACTCGTTATAATGACACGGATAATTCTTTTCTGGATGATAAATGGGCTCTCTAGTTCTGTGCTACTTCCCCATGACATGATGTCATAACTCAGTGCCGAATGGATTAATGCATAGTACACATTTAACAGGGATGTTTTATTGAGTGTGCGCTTCAATTGTTTCATAGCAAAACATAGGCTAGTGAGTTTGTTGATGTATCCCGTGCATTCTGAAGTCAATATATGTACCTATGAATTTTGTATCATCACACATGTTCACTTTGAAATTTTGTATTGACATTTAATACTCTGATTTCTTTCTTGATGGTCCGGCGAATTCCATGCACGAGGTTTTGTTGATATTCACAACAAGATGATTCATTTGGCACCATTCGTAAAATTCGTGCATTACTAATCTTCCTCTGGCATTTGCTTGTTCAGGAGTTGTACCATGTATTACAATGGTTGTGTCATCAGCATACATGAAAGTCCTACCTGCAGTTATGTGCAGAGGCAGGTCATTAACATATAGGATGAATAATAATGGACCCAGAATACTACCCTGAGGGGTTCCTAATTCAGTAGTAAAATTGTCCGAGAGGACATTTTCTACCTGCACAGTTAGCTGCCGGTTATTTTTATAGGAGACAATCCAGTCATTTACTGAACCTCTTATGCCCATGGAATAAACATTTTTTGACAGCAACTGAGACTTAAGTGTGTCAAATGCATGTGATAAGTCGAAGAAAATTCCCAGCACATAATATTTTTGATCGAGTTTCTCGCAGACGTGCTATGTGAATTCGGTTGTTACGGTTTCGGTTGACCGACCTTGTCTAAAGTATGTAAATAACTATGAAATAAATTAAATTGTACACTGCGGACAGAAAACGTATACATACATAAATACACATACACATACAATTTTGGAATTTGGAAATTATAAATCAATTGTCGCAGTATTTATAAACTCTTGAATGGAGTAGAAACATTTTTTGATTAAATATTGTTTTAATCTGCTCTTGAATATTCTTATATTCAATATTTTCATATCATCAGGTAGTTTGTTGAAGAAATTTGGGCCATAATAGTTAACACCTTGTTGTGATTTTTGGAGTCGGATTGCAGGAATAACAATATTACCTCTATTTCTTGTATTATAGTCATGAGACTCACTGTTTTGTTTATAGGTATATACGTGCTCTTTTACATAGACCAAACATTGATATATATACATGCTAGGTAGGGTAAGAAGATTATATTGAATAAATAATTCCCTACAGTGTGTCCTTGGACCAACGCCGGATATAATTCGAATTGCTCGTTTTTGTAGCGTGAAAAGGTTTTTTATGTTGGTACTGTGACCCCAGATCAAAATTCCATATTGTAGGTGACTATTTATAAAAGCAAAATACGCCTTTTTCATCATATTATGGGACACAGACATTCTCAATCTTCGTAGCAGAAACAGACTTGAGGAAAGTTTTTTTGATACATTTTCAATATGCGAATTCCAAGTGAATTTGCTGTCAATATGAAATCCCGATAGTTTAACCGGATCTGTATTTGTGCTGTTCTGTCTAGTTGAAATAGTTATTTTTTGAGTTTTTTCCGCATTCATTTTCAGTTTAATCGACGAAAAGTATAACTCAGCCGCTTTTTCTACATCATTAGAAAGTCCATGAACAGTATTGATTTCCTTATCACAGCTTATGAAAGTAGCGTCATCGGCATAAAGAATTATATTACTATTATGTAACTGGCTGTTGATATCATTAATATATATTATAAAAAGTATTGGGCCCAGTATAGATCCTTGAGGGACACCATAATTAGTATTTTTCTGTTTGGACTTTTGTCCATTTTATCAACAAATTGTCCCCTATTACATAAGTATGAATCAATAAATTCTAAAGCTTTACCACCAATTTTATAATATTTCAATTTCAAATTCATTAAATGATGGTCTACACAATCGAATGCTTTACTCAAGTCGCATAGGCTCACATCAGCATAATTTCCTTCTTCAATTGCCGCAGTTACTATTTCTACAAACTTAACCAGTGCAAGAGTTGTTGATTTTCCTTGCCTAAAACCGAATTGTTCGGGGGATAGTAGATTGTTTGTCTCGAAGTAATAAATTAAACGATTCTTTATTAGAGCTTCTATTATTTTTGATATAATTGGAACAAGTGATATTGGCCGGTAGTTAGATGTGTCTGTAATTTTTCCTTTCTTATATAAAGGTATAACTTTAGAACATTTGAGAATGTTAGGAATACCCTGTCTGAAACATTCATTTATAAGATGAACTAATGGATTTACGATACTCTCTATTATGACCTTTAACAGACTGTTGCTCATACCAAACATATCCTGTGCATGTGATAGTTTTAAATTATTCACCACGTCTATTACTTCTTCTGCTGTGACAGGTTCAAAAATATTCAGATGGACCTCGTTTACCATGTTTAAGGGTTCAAGCAGATGATTTGGTGTATTTGAATATGGAATGGTGTTGATAATACTTCCTGCAATATTAGCAAAGTACTCATTGAAGTCTTCTGCTGAGGGACATTCTGAAACTCTAGTTGATTGCTTGTTTACTGTTTTATTCTGATTTATAATCTGCCATGCTGCCTTTACTTTATTACTCGAATTCTCAATAAACTGTGTGTTTGCTGAAATTTTTTCTTTCTTGATTTCTAATTTATAGTTTTTTCTAGTAATTTTAACCTGGTCCTTTAGTTCCTGACAGTTTGTCGATTTAGCAAGAACTTTCAAAGAATGAAGTTGTTCTCTCATATTGCGCAGATCATCATTGAACCATTTTATTTTGCTGCTTTCATTTCAGTTTATTGGGACTTTTTTTATTGGAAAAGATGCCTCATAATACTGATTCATTCGGTGTATAAATGTTTCAAAGCTACTTTCAACATTATCTGGATCAGTTAAACTATTCCATTGTGTATTACATAACATGCTATTCAGACTATCTTTCCCTCTTTTTGTGATTGGCCTAATTGTTTTCGTTTTTGTATCTTTAACTCTTACATTTAATGTTGTTTTGTATGAAAAGAGTTGACCGTAATGATCGGAAATGTTTAATTTTATTATTTTCGAGATGAAAAGCTCATCCTTGCACGATGTCAATATATTATCAATGCATGATTCTAATGTAGGAGATACTCTAGTTGGTTCATGTATTGTTGTTTTATAACCATGGCTAATAAGGATGTTTTCGAAATTTAATGTGATATTATTTTTTATCAAAATATTAATATTAAAGTCCCCACAAATTAGTCCAACTTTACCTGTTCTGTCTATGATATCCATAACTTCTATTAATACTTCAAAAAATGTTTCAATGTCTCCGTTAGGTCTTCTATATACACATAAAATGATCATGTCTAGATTGATAAGTTCAACTGCTGCAATTTCACAATGACATTGAATCGACATTTCGTTCAATTTATCTACAGGTTTCGAAAGTATCGTTTGTTTTACATATATTATAGAGCCTCCTCCTCTAACCTTTTTTCTGCAAAAAGCTGAGCCTACGTAAAAATCTCCAAACTGATACAAATTTATTTCAGATTCACACAACCAAGTTTCAGAGAAACACACTATGTCGAGATATTTGTTTTCATTTATATACAGTAAAAAGTCGTCATATTTGCTGTTTAATCTTTCCGCATTAATATGAAAAATGTTCAAATTTTTTTTGTGTGATTGTGTATGATTATAACTAGTTCTCATTTCTGCGACAACTGTATTTGTGATAGGCGCGGGTATAAAAAATTGTTCGTATTGTCCTTAGGTACTGAGTCAATTTCATCTGTTGTATTTATAGTTTTTTCAGTGGTTTCTGCTTGGAATATTTGCAACTCCTCTTCTATGCTTAGACGATTTCTTTCATCTCTCATTGTTACCGGTATTGGTATTTCTTGTTGAAAATCGCAAGGTTGAGTATTATTTGAGATTGGTTCATCTTTAACAGAAACTTCGCCAAATTTTTCTTGGATGTGTCTATTGATTACCTTAGCGAGGTGCCACTTTCCAATATCCTTAATGTATTTTCCATTTCTACTGTAGTTTGATCTCCTGAGGACTGTGTTGCATTCAATCACATGTTGCTTTTGGATTTTTTTCAAATGTAATTCTTTGAAAAAAGACAAGTTATCCCTATATATTTCAATGTTTTTATATTTGTCTGTACCATATAAATATGGCTTAGTCAAGAGAATGGGATTAGTATGCTCCATTTTCATAATGAATTCGTCAATCAATATTATATGAGGTTCACTTGTCCAGATGATTACTACGTCTTGCTTGCATAGCTTTTTTGCACTACTTATTGCATTTGTATGAATCCTTGTCTGGTTTTATGATTGATTCAATTACAAAATTTTATTTTGCCTTGTCAACATCCTTGATAGATTTCTGCCATGTGTGCCTGCTACAATCAATATTTTAGGATTATGATTGGATGCATTAATATTTTCTTTAATTTCTTTGCTAGTTTTTTGAATTTTGTTTCTGGTCGGGAAGGGATTTTTTGTGGTTTTGTACGATTGACCGGATTCCGTGTTGCTTTCTTGTTCTGTTTGTGTGCTGACGGATATATGTTTTTCTTCTACTGAAGTGTCTCTACTGCTCATTGATTCATTTCCCGAGGAGATCGTTTGGACAGCTGTTGTCTTAACGGGTTTATTTTTAATGCAGTCGATATAATCCTCGAGTTTTCGTATTTGGGCTTTTGCTTCTGTGATGGTATTGCTCCGACTCTCGACTAATTCATTCAACTCACTCTCTACTCTCAGGGCTTCCTGCATCAGCATACTATTCTCAGTATTTTGTTTGTTAATGAATTTATTTTTTGCCTGTGTTTCCTCAGTAAGCTCTTCTATAGTTTGTTCAAGTATACTGATTTCCTCCTCTAGTTCTTTTGGTTTCGCACAGCAAATGATTTTGTGGTCTTTTATGAACTTGAAGTTATCCTTATGTTTCATAATACATGATTTATGAAAAACTGTTAAGCAGTTTTCACAGATTAGGTATGCTGGTATTGATCGTGATTTGCAGCAGCCAAAATTTGCCATTTTATTTTCATTGATTTGTTGATGATGGTTTCTTTGCCCCCAGGAATTGTAGGAGATCTTGCAACGCCGCTTTTCAGAAAGATCGGTGTGCGAGGAGATTTCAGAGGTACAAAGTCCCTCTTCGATTGTTTTTAGTGGGGTTAACAGGTTGTTTTCTTCTTGAAACTTGGGCAAATTTAAAAGTACTCACTCTGATTTGGTACAGGTATATTGGGAACCGATATTAGCACTTATATATAATTCAAAAATAGATATGATTGAAGAAATACTGGTATAAAGACTAAGGAGACTTTTCGTGGCACGTTGCAACGTTGCCGATTAACACATTAACACAAATAGGAGCCGGCCAGCCCATGACATGGCAATAGCAAATGCACAAGAACTAGGTGTAGGAATACTAATAATATCAGAACCCAACCGGAAAGCCATCAAGAATCGAAAGGACTGGGTATTCGACGGGGACGACGGGGACATAGATACCGCAATCAAAGTAATGGATGGCAATGTAATAATAAAGGGGCAAGGAAGGGGTCCCGGCTTCACTTACGTGGCAACTAAGCAATTTACAGTCTACAGTTGCTACTGCTCCGGGAACCATGATATTCAGTACCTGGAAACGACGTTAGAGATAATCGGAGACCTGGTGAGAACTAGAAAGGAGAAAGCTATCATCGCGGGCGATTTCAATGCGAAATCCCCTCAATGGGGCATGCATTTCACAGACAGACGAGGGCAAGTGGTAACCGAATGGATAGCAACGAATGACCTGGCAATTGTCAACCAAGGAAATAAACCTACCTTCATAAGACGTGAACAAGCATCAATACTGGACCTGACAATCTCGACGAATGACATCAAGACCAACATCACCGACTGGCATGTGAGCGAAAAAGAATCGCCGAGCGACCACAACTACATAATATTCGACATAACGGAAGGAAAACAGGCACCCATTAGAGACCAAAAACCCAAAGGATGGCAAATAAAAAAACTAGATCGGGAAAGACTACGAAATGCAATCCAAGAAATGGAAGAAATGAGTGATGCAAGCAACCTCACTGAAAACCTAGTCAATATCTGTGATAAATCAATGCCAAAGAGAAAATCAGTTAGGAGAGGAAAACCAGTATATTGGTGGAACGAGGAAGTAGCAGAACTCTGCAAGGAATGCGTACTGAAAAGGAGGCTCTATACAAGGAATGCAAAGAGAACCCATCCACAAGAAAACCTCCAACTATGGGAAGACTACAAAGTGAGTCAGAAGATGTTGAGAAACTCTATTAAAAACTCAAAAAGAGCCAGCTGGAAATCACTCTGCCAAAAAATCGATGATGATATCTGGGGGGACGGATACAAAATAGTCATGAAGGGTATCATTGGATACCCTCTCAGATCTAATCTAACAATGCCAAAGATGGAGGAAGTAGCACATTCCCTATTTCCAACGCACGAAACTGTGATATTTGACCGTGATATCAACGCTAAGTTTTAAAATTTTACACTCGAAGAATTACTAACTGCAAGCAATAAGCTGAAGGATAACAAGGCACCGGGACCTGGGAATATACCACCGGAGGTAATAAAACAAGTTGTTATAGACCGGCCAGAAGATGTACTGAGAGTCTACAATGATCTCGCTCGCAGATGGAGCAAACTTTCCAGCAGAGTGGAAAAAAGCGAAATTAGTCCTTATAAGAAAGGGAGACAAGCCAGTGACAACCCGTCATCGTACAGACCGATATGCCTTTTAGATATAGAGGGCAAACTATACGAACACCTGATACTGGCAAGGCTTAAAAGAGAACTAACACGCACAGGGGAACTATCCGATAACCAATACGGCTTCAGGGAAGGCAGGCAGACAGTAGACGCAATCCTCCAGGTGACGAAAATTGCTAGAGGTGCTGCAGAATACTCGCACCCCCACCGAAGACTATGTGCAATGATCACCCTGGATGTTAAGAATGCATTCAACAGCGCATTCTGGCAAATTATCATGGAAGAACTCAGGAAGAAGGGAGTTGATGAGAGTCTGGTGAATATTATAAATTCATACCTATCGGAGAGGCGAGTAATACTGGAGGCCGAGGGGATCAGTAGGACCATGGACATAAACAGCGGAGTTCCACAGGGATCTGTGCTGGGACCAACACTGTGAAACATTCTGTACGACGATCTACTGAAAATAAAATTAGGAGATGGTACTACATTTATTGGCTTCGCAGACGATATAGCAATGGTGGCACCTATTTATTATTCAGAAAAGGGTTGTCAGAATTATATTTAAACTAAATTATAGAAAATCATGTAGGACTAAATTTCGTTCAGCTAATATATTATCAATTGTTGCTGTGTATATTCAAGAGTGTCTTTTGTTTCTCCCTAAAAATAGTCACCTTCTTGCTGATTATAAATCCCATATTAGCTATAAGACCAGAAATATAAATTATAATTATACTGTACATAGGTTGACCGTAACCAAAAAAAATTCTTTGTACAATTCCATCAAATTTTTCAATAAGCTACCAGAAAGAATAAAATCACTTTCTTCTCCAAATGGTTTTAAAAAAGAAATTTGGAAACTCCTAATAAACCTGGAGCCTTACTCCATAAGGGATTACTTAGAAGCACACCTAGAATAGATTTTGTAGTCTGTTTGTTTTTGTGTACCTACATACTGTTTATATATGTTTTGTGATGGTCTTAGTGACCTTCAATGTGTTTTTTGACGCCCGTTTGTTTCTACCACCTTTTAAAGGTGTAACTTCTTGTACCTGGTTGTTTTTTCAAATAAAGATTATTATTATTATTATTATTAGTAACTGCCAAAGAGGAACGTACACTGATGAATACGGCAAACACCGCACTCATCAGAATCACAGAATGGATGGAAGGCAGAAATCTGCAGCTAGCGCCCGAAAAGACAGAGGTTGTTCTTCTGACCACAAAAAGGAAGATTGCACCGATAGAATTCAGAGTTCAGGACACCACGGTGAAACCAAGTAAGGCAATAAAGTATCTGGGAGTATGGATCGACACGAAGCTAACGCTTTGCCGAACACGTTAACAAGGTTATCGAAAAGGCAGAAAAAACCCTTGTGGCCTTGACCAACCTGATGCCCAACATTGGAGGGCCAAGGGCATCCAAAAGGAGAACCCTGTCGAGTGTGATACACTCCCAGTTGCTCTACGCAGCCCCAGTATGGCACACAGTTACTGAAAACAAGAAATTGGAAAAAAAAACTGCAGAGAATCCAAAGACTCATGTGTATTAGGATATGCAGCGCCTACAGAAGCATATCGGCAAAAGGAGTGGAAGTTATAGCAAGGGTACCACCGATAAAATTCCTTATAGAAGAACGGAAAAAGACCTATAACGGGGAAGCAAGGAGCACAGCCAGAACATCGTGTACGACCAAATGGCAGGAAAAATGGAGATCTGGCACCTACGGCCGGTGGACCTACCAGCTGATACCGGATATTGCAGTCTGGTTGAGTAGACCACACGGAGAAGTGGACTATTAACTAACGCAAGCGCTCTCAGGATACGGATGCTTTAGAAAATATCTCCACACAACAGAAAGAGATCGGAGACAGATAGGTGTACTTACTGCAGAGTAGTGGATGACGTGGAACACACGCTTTTCGAGTGTCCTAGATGGCACCGGGAGAGAGATGAGTATATGAGGGAAGTGGAAAGGACATTTAACGCAGAAAATATGATGAGTAGCCTGGTGATATCGGAAGAAGGCTGGAAAATAGCATATAAAACCATCCGACAAATTATAGAAACCAAGGAAAAAGAAGAGAGAGATAGGAGAGATGATTAAAAGAAACAGAAACAGCCCACCACACTGAAGAAATGCGAAAGCGGATTCCGGTGTGGTGAGGTAGACGAGAGGAGGGGTTTTAGTCGGTAAGAATCCGGCACTCTGGAAAGACCAGAGTCTTATGCAAAATTTCCTCTCTTCAGACAAAAAAAAAATATAGATGTTTATTGGTCATACACCAATTTTCATTGGATTGACAAGTCAAAAACAATACAAATATAGTGGGCGGTAAAAAATTTAAATATTAAAATAGAATAAAATTAAAATATTAAAATAGAATAAAATGTAAAAACATGCATATACCCACATTACATACAAATAAATAGTTGAAACTACAAGATACAAAAGCATATTTAGAGATATTCAGAGATTACGATGGAATGTATACATATTCACATATTACATACATATACATAGATAAAATTACAAAAAAATCAGTTGAGAGAATCAGCAGGACGCTGGCAACACAGTGTAAATTCGTGTATATTGTAAAATACGTTATGAAGAAGAAAATACTTCAGCCAAGACTTGAATCTGTATAAGTTTGGTTGATTCTTTAATTCCTCAGGTAGCATATTGAAAAAGTTTGCCCCTGCATATTTTGGAGATCTTTTATAACTGGAGTAAGTAGCTAGATCAAGTCTGAATTCATTTCTTCTACGTGTCGTATAGCTGTGAAAGTTTTTTTGTGTGATACTGTTATGAATGTAGGTATGTGTTAGGAGTTTATATAGATATATGCTCGTGAAAGTTAAAAGTTTTTTCTCTTTGAAGAAACTTCTGCAGGACTCTCGATAATCCAAGTGAAAAATAAGCCAAATTACTCTTTTTTGAGCAAGAAAAACTCTATTGCTATCAGCTGCAAGACCGTAGACTATAATGTTGTAGCTGATAAATTAATAGACTAATGCGTAGTACACAGAAATAATTCCGTTTTCATCAAGACAGCTAATCAGGTTTTTTATTGCGAAGTAGTGCTTGTGCAGTTTGGAGCAAATCGTGTTTATGCATTCCTCCCATCTGAGGTTACTGTCAATAATAGTTCCTAGAAATTTACAATTTCTTTGAAATGATAAAATGTAGTTATTTATATATTGCATTTCAGTGTCGAGTCTTTATGTCTGCGATTTTGAGAAATGAATAGCAACGGTTTTTGAATAGTTTATAATCAGGCGTTTTTTTTTGCACAATTATCAAATTGTTGTAGAACATTTGTTGTTTTTGTAGTGAGTTCGTCCATATTTGGACTAGAAACTATTATTGATGTATCATCTGCAAACATGTAGACCTCCCCATCAACTATGTGCTGTGGTAGATCGTTAATAAATAATAGGAAAATCAGAGGGCCGAGAACACCGCCTTGAGGAACACCAGAGTCGATCAAAAATTCATCAGAAGTTTGTTCGTTTACTTTTACTATCAGTTTACGTCCTTCCAGGAATGAGCGGATCCATTCTGCCATGTTTCCACCAAATCCGAGTACATTCATTTTTGATAATATAAAATCAAAGTTCAGGGTGTCAAATGCCCGGGACATATAAAAGAATAGTCCAATAATGAATTCTTTTTTTTCTAATTTTTCATTTATTATCTGGATGAAGTCAATAGTCGCTGTTTCAGTCGAATGCACTTTTCTGAACCCATGTTGGTTTTTATTCAGTATATTGAATTTTTTCAGAAAGCTATTTATTCTTAGGGATATACCTTTTTCTAAAATGTTTGACAATATGCTCAGTAGTGCAATTGGTCTATAATTCACGAGCAAAAATGTGTCTCCCTTTTTGTGAATAGGCGATACTAATGATATTTTTAAGCGACTCGGGAATTGTCCTAATTCGATTGATTTATTCAAAATTTGTGCTAGGTATGGTGCAATGTTTGAAGAACATTTTTTTAATAGGTACACCGGAACTTCATCCACTCCTGTACTTTTTTTGTTCTTCAGGTCTTTTATTATTTCTATTTAGAACATTGTGGCACAATTTGTGTGTTCAGTGTTTGGAGTGTTTGATATAGCACCAGATTTTGCTATTAGGTCAACAATAGAATTTGCAAAATGATTTTTCCAAACATGTTCGAAACAGTACCGGGGTCAGATACTTTGCCATTCTCTGTTTTTAGTATAATTGGCAGAGAGCTGTCTTGTTTCCTATTTATTTTTTTGTTCACTATTTTCCAGATACCTTTTGTTATGTTCTGGGAAGATTGTAACTTTTGCTCATAAAATTTTTGTTTTTCAGAGATTATTTTTAGTTCCACGTTTTTCTTTTCATTTATATTTTTTATGGATCTCATCTGTTTCACTAGCAAACTTCCTAAGCCAATTTAACTGGCGTAGGTTATTTCTGTCCTCTATTAGAATTTGGGACGAGTGAAATTCATCTTTTTTTTTGTTTGATTTATTATTATGGTCTTTTTTGGATGGGATATATTGAAACTAATGGAAATTTGTCCAGTATCAAACATTTGGTCTATATCCTCACTTTCGATAAGTTCTTCGTATTCCCTCATATATAAGGTCCTGAATTCATGAATGGTATTCTCGTTTACATACCTTTTTTGGGTATGATAATTGACCGGTCTTTTCTCTGAGCTTTTTGATATGCTCCAGGAAACAACTTGTGCTAAATGATCGGAGAAGTCGAGATCAACTACTTTGGCCTGTATTTCCCCTTCTAGATTTGTTATGATGTGATCAAGGGTAGCCATACTAGTTCCTCTTTTTGTGGTTGTAATTCTAGTTGGTTCCTTGATTAGGGATGTAAGATTCCATGATTTGATTAGATCATTAAATTTTTGTATGTCCCCTGTTTTCATATATTCCTGGTTGCCTACAACTATCAGAATATAAATTTTTTTGGAACGAATTTGAGATATGGTATATCCTTCTGGGGATATTGTAGCCAACAACTTCTCCATTCAGTGTTTGTTCTGCAGAGACGAGCAGTAAGGTATCTAGGCAAGGTGGGTGTGCGAGAGTCAGGTAAACCTTTGTTTTTTAAGTAAGGAAATTCTCACTCTGACATGTTTATTTATATTAGAAACGGTATGTTTAATTCACAAAAAATATATGACAGAGACTACGGTACAAACAAATCATATGACTTGACAAACGACAGAGGGGAAAATGGCTTTACCCATTCCAAAATCCACTCTGACAAAATGTTCATTGTTTTTTTTTTATTAAAAATATATAATAATATACCCACTGAACTAAGGACTATAATTGTAGAAAATTTAGAAAATTGGTGAAAGATGCCCTATTGAAATATTGAGGAATTTTACAATAAAACACTAATATGACCTTACTACATTAAAAAAAATTGTTCTATATATCTATATTATACTGATCTCCAATGACAATAGGCGAGATCACAAACTCACAAATTTGCTTCATATGTGCTTGATGTTGAAATATAGAGATAAAATATATATGCATAGTTTTTCCTAGAAGATATTGTGTAATATTCGAATAAACGCTGCTCTAAAACCTTCAAATTCAGTGAGACATTCCATCACAGCGTTATTGCCGCTTCTTTTGACATCATAAGTCCATTGATTTGGCATTTTCCTGAGTTGCCAGTGTTACTATTTTGCGGAACTTCTGAGGAAACATTATTCTCTTTCATCCTATGAATAAATCAGCATTTATGTCAGCATGTGTTATATTGAAATGAAGATTTCGTATTTGATAGCTGTCCTTGATAGTTATTCTTGAATAATATGTATGTATAACGAGTGGTATGTAATTTTTTTTTGGCCTGCTCTTATTGTTAAGAAATAATATGAATAACGCTTGGCAACGTTGTGATTTCTGGCACTCTCCGTGATCGGCGAGTTGCCAGTGTCACTATTTTGAGGAACTTCTGAGGAAATGTTATTCTATTTCATCCTATGAATGAAACAGAACTTGTGTCAGCATGTGTCATATTGAAATGAAGACTCCTCATTTGATAGCTGCTTTTGATTTAGTTATTCTTGTATATGAAATGAATTGAAGCAAATGCATCAAATGTTAGTTGATATGACAAAAATATACAAGACCACTGTAATGAGGTGATTAACAATAGATATAAACAGTTGAAACAAACATATAAGCAGATGGTGAAACACTCAAAAACTAATTATAATAATGAAAGAATTTGTAAAACAGACAATGTATCGAAAGAAAGTTGGAAAATCATAAACGAGATGAGAAGCAGTGGATCCAGAGATGAGATTGGTAAAATTGTTATAGACAGTCAGATCATCACAAATCAAACGGTAATATGTGACGAATTCCTGAAAGCTTTTATGAATATACAAAGCACTAACCCCAATTTCGATAAGGTAAAATTAGAACAGTTCTCAGGCATTACTTTTTTCATGACTCCAGCAACTCCACTTGAGATAAAAGAGACAATACATAAAGTGTGTTCTAAAGAAGCTGCTGGAATTGATGAAATAAATGGTAAATGCTTGAGAGCTGTTAGTGATACAGTATGTTATCCTCTGTGTCACATAATCAATAAATCATTCAGTACAGGAAAATATCCTGAAAAATTGAAAATTTCAAAATCAGTACCGATATATAAGAGAAAAGGTTCCATGGAAGACATCAACAACTACAGGAATGTATGCTTACAAAGTCAACTAGCAAAAATAATCGATATTTGTTTCAATTTCCGTCTAAAAAATTTCTTGGAAAATAATAAATTATTAAAAGGCTGTCAACATGGATTTCGGTCTGGAAAATCTACAGAATCAGCTATGAACGAATTATGTAATGTGATTTATTCTAGCTTGAATAATAAGGAATATCCTATTGCTCTATATTTTGATCTCAGTAGAGCATTCAATACTGTAAATCAAGTTAGTGGAGTAGCTGAATAGATGGGTTTCTTCCTATTTACAAAATAGAAGTCAGATTGTCACGATGAATTCATTCAAATCAAAGTCAACCAATGTTTCTATGGGTGTACCCCAAGGCTCAATACTTGGTCCACTGCTTTTTATCATATTTGTTAATGACATGATTTTATCATGTAGTTCCCCTCAAAAAACCATAATTTATGCCGACGATACAAATCATATGATATCACAAGATAATCTGGGCAAAAGCATTCATCTGAGTAATGTATGCGCTGAGGAATTCTTTCAATGGTGCCTGAATAATGGATTGATTTTAAATGCTTCCAAAACATACTTAATGCTTTTTCGACAGAAAAATATCAGCTGTGATGCAAGCCCTCTTGTTAAAATAAATCATAAGTCAATTGAACAAGTATCAAACATAAAATTTCTGGGTGTAACAATTGCTGAGAAACTGACATGGAGAACTCATTGTAATGATGAATAAATTATCTCTATCTCTCTATCTATGTATGTATACCGAGTGCTGCTATGTCATAATTTTTTTGACCTGCTCACATTGTAAAGAAATATTACGAATAACGCTTGACAACTCTGAAATTATCTTGATCTCTCGGCAATTGGCGATAGATCTGAACTTGTTATGTCACATCCTGGCGCGGTTTTTGCAGTGTTCAAACAGGAGCCTTTCTTTGGAAAAACTACTTCGAAAAAAAATCCAACCACTTTTCTCATCTTTCTGGACATTGTGGTATTTTTTCCAGAAATAAGTGATCTCGCCTATTGTTCACTTCTAATTTTAATGTGTACTGTTTATGGTCCTTTTACATTTTTTATAACTTCATTCTGTATATGTACATTTAGTTATATACTTATGATATACACTTTTCTTCTAATTTTAACACTATGATTTGTCAATAAGAAATTCTGGTTCTTAGACAATGAAGTAATTTTTTTTCTATCTCTTTAGCGGCATGCAGTAGGTGTTGACTGATAGAAATCGTCACGTCAGAAAAAAGCGTTATGCCCCCTCCATGTGACTTTCTTTCTTTCTCTCTCTCTCTCTCTTTCTCTCTGTCTGTTTCTAATATATAGGCCTTGGTAAGAGACATTATGGCATTGGAAGTCGAGACTCCTTTCCTAAAGCCATCTAGATAGGATGTTAAGTCATTATACATTTTTTTCTCCAAGATTTTAGAAAATACTGGCAGTATAGATATTTGTCAAAAATTATTTTTTTTTTTTTTTTTTTAGACAAATATCCATATTGCCAGTATTTTCTAAAATCTTGGCCCCACAGTGGCTGTTATGATTCGGTAACTTAAATCACTTAGCGCGTTGATCCTGCGTGCCCTATGACTTTATGGAGGAAGATAAAGCGAACAGCCAGGTGCTTTCTCCGGGGAGGGTGGGTTGTAGGAGAGTGGCACTCGGACGGGTGTCCAAAGTGAAAGCCTTCGGGCCCCTTGCTCATACGATTCCGAAGGTGTACGAAACCATCCGAACTGCTGTTCTGCTTGCGGGAAATTTAAAATGATACATGAGCGGTAGGATATCTATGCGAATACAAGTCAGATATTATCATTGTGGTAATACGTGGAAGATATTTTGTTTTTTTTAATATTTCTATATAACGTGTGTTTAGATGATTTTATCCTTTTTGACATAATTTCTTATGTTTTTTGTATACTGAAGTTGGATTAATGGTTTACATTGAATATGTGGCACATCAATTTGATATAATGAAAATAGTATATCAGGAATAAAATACCTTTTACTGTGGCGGAGGAGTTTGGAAAAAGAATATATAGGTATAGTATTGCATGGTATAATGACAATTAAATGTGATGGAATGGAAAACCCGGAGTTGAAGAAAAAGCGTAAGAAACTTCGCACATCATTTTTTTTTAATTTACATTACTTCACTAAAACAATTGTAGATGACAGCCGAAGCAGTAACAGGTTGAAAAAATTGTTTGTCCAATAACCTAAATTGCTTTACCTGAATGTTAAAGATTTCTGAACATCCTTTTGTCTTTCAGGTGACTCAGTGCTAGTTGAGACATTTACAGGAGTGTTACTATTCGACGATTTTTGTTTGCTTTGCTGAATTATTTTATTACTCTCACTGCGTTGCAAAATGAATTGCACATCATTAGAATATTCGCCCCACTTCATTATGATCTTCATTGGGTTTTCATTGGGTGACAGTTGTCTTTCATTACTTCTCCATCTTTCTATGAGGGTGAATCGTCCTGATTTACCAGTGGCATGAGCCAAAGCGAACACAACATCCTAAAAACAATTTTATAAGGAGAAAGGAAGTTTCATTGATATAGGATTACCTGACAAGTAGTAGCTTCAGTAACGCCACAAACTATACGTTGTATGCCTTCCACCCAAACTTTCAATTCCATTTTATGAAAGGCCCTGACTATAACTGGCAAATACAGATTATTAATAAATGAAAAATGTCTTTATTTGGGACTCACCAATATAGTCATGTCGAAATATGTTTCAGTAAATCGAAGAATTTAGGTATTGAGATAGCACTTGCACTTTTTGAAGCGATTCATCTTTGAAGATTTTTCTCTAGGCAGTAATTTCTGTAGAGTTTTGAGATATTTATAGGGTATGAATATTAACAAGTACATCAACTTTCAACACATAGGGTTCGTTCGTTCGTTCGACGTTTGTTTTTGTCTCAGATTCAGCTGCTTTCACAGACCTTAGAACTTAGAACGACAAATGTTAGAACTATAAACTTTGCCCATAGACATTATAACTGATGGACCTCAGAGTAATAATAAATATAGAGAGGGCTTTCTGTCCTTGTTTTTGAAGCCAACATAAAGTTGTTTATATTTACATTAGTCCTCCCGACTTCAAAAATGGGTAATACCAGATCGGTTATCGTCGGGTTTTCATATATCGGTGTTTCGTTTTTCGTCGGCATTAATTTGTTTGTGCTCGTGTTTACGTTTGTTGATGGCGCCGTGATTATTCTATGTTTGTGCAGTTTTTGGAGTTTTTTGATGATATTGAGTGTATTTTGACTAACAATATATCTTTAGTGTTAAAAGTGACTTTGAAAATGGTGAAAACCTGCATTGTTTGTGGATTGTTACAATCCTCAGATGCCGATGTATCATTCCACAGGTAAGCGCCATTGGCGTAACTGAGAATGTGTATATTCTTCTATTCTTAAATATGTCCCCAATAATTTTTGATATAATCAAACAAAAAATATATTTTTATAGGTTTCCTTCTAATAAGAATGTCTTGAAGTTATGGTGTGAGGCACTTCAGCTAGACGGGAACATATTGAAAAATATTCCTACATTTGTTCCAACCATTTTCACCAAATGACATTGTTCATTCGCCAGGAAGAACTCTTATCAAGAAAAATGTTATACCAGTTATACAAGTTACTAATGATCCTTCTCAACCTGCACACATCAGTAGTAACGGACAATTCCCAAATCTGATAGGGACATGGAAACTAATCATGGTGAAATGTGAGTAGATAGCTTTACATTTTATTTAATAGAGAATTCAAACTTGGATTAATATTTGGGCATTGTACTAATTTTTTCATAAATCCATCAAAATTTCAACATTTTTTGGGGTCAACAAATCATTTTCATCTATATCAATCGTTATGCACCGGATTTGATAGAATTTGATGATTGCCAAAACTCAAAGCGGTCTAAGAATAGTTATGCAATGTTGTAGAACGTAAATGTTCCTGTATTATAAGACGACTATAAGAAATGTTTTCTATTGATAAATATTACGTTTGTGATATTGAGAGAAACCGGCAATAATGTCTTCCTTCTGCACCTCAAACTATTCATATAAATGACAATATTTCAGATTGGAAGAATCAGTTTCACCAACCATAGCTCCAGAAGCTATTTTGAAAATTGTGAATGATGAACATGAACAGAATGAACAACCAAACAAAAAGTGAGCAAAATAGAATTATAATTACTTAGTTGAAAATGTCTTGTTAATTCTTATATAAACTATATAAATGAAGTTTCAGATTTGAAGAATCTTTTTCAACTTCTACTGCTTCAGAAACATTGTCTGAAATTAAATATATTGAAGAGAACGAAGAACTAAACGAAAAGTGAGTTGAATCCAATTATAATGTGAAATATCACTGTGTTTTTAAATATGGAAATATGAACTTAAATTTTTTTTTAAAATTCCAAAATTAAAAATTTTTTAATTTTACAAATAATGTTTCAGATTTGAAGAATCATTCTCAACATCTACAGCTTCAGAAGCTTTGTCAGAGATCAGGCAGGATTCAATTGTACTATGTTTTTTTTTGTAATTTTAAAGTTTGGTAAAATATTTCCCATATAAAACAAATGAGAAAAAGTTTATGTAAACTCTTTTCTTTCATTAGCCAAGAAACTGATGGAACAGAATACAAGAGGAATGTTTTCCCATTGAGTGATATTGATGGGGAGCTTGTGGCTACAACTTCACGAAAACGTTTTTCTGAATCTAACGAATCTGCACCAAGAAAAAGGTATAGTTAGAAAACAAATGATTATTTAAATAAAAAATCTTTTTATTATTCTTTCATCCCAGAATTAAGAAGGCCCATCGTTTCATTGGTGATTGGAATTCTGAAGATATGGAGTCTAACGAGAATAGAAAGCAATTTTTCAGAGTTGCTCAAAAGAAAATTGCACAGCAGAAGAAAAAAATCAAAAGTCTTCAGCAGAAGAATAGGAGATTGAAGTTCAGAGTGGATTCGTTACAGTCTCTCACAAAATATTTGAGAAGAAATTTCATTTCTGAGCAAGCAGAATCAACATTGAATGTGAGTTTGCTTGCATTTTATTGATCCATTTGTTTCATTTATCTGCATTTTCAGGCATCGCTTACGGGATCTGCAAAGGAATTATATGATCGTATGCTGAAAAAATCTGTTGAGGCAAAATATTCACCAGAATTAAGACAATTTGCATTAACTTTAAATTTCTATTCCACTAAAGCTTACAATTACGTTCGGAACATGTTTTGAAAAATCTTCCCCACACAAGGACTTTGGCAAAATGGTATCAAACAGTAGATGGTTCACCAGGCTTTTCCCAAGAAGCTTTGGCTGCTCTGAAATTGAAAGTGGCTGCAGCACATGTCACTGGTCAAAAGATTTTGTGTAATCTTGTATTTGATGAGATGTCAATCAGAAAAAGAGCAGAACAGAGAAAGCTAACCTTGTTAAGAATTGTCTTGAATTTGTTCACGATAGTGGTGTTATCGTTACATCAATTACTTTTGATGGAACTTCTACAAATTTAAGTGTAGCTAATGAACTGGGTGGATGTATGAATCCTTCAAAGTTGAAAACATTTTTTTCACACCCTATAACAAATGAAAAAGTTTTTATATTTCTTGACCCAAGTCATATGATCAAGTTGATTAGAAATTGTTTAGGATGTAAAAAAGTATTGAGGGTTCAAGAAATACAAAAAAACAAAATCATTTATGGAAATCCAATAAAATGGGAATTTATCGAAAAGTTATGTGAACTTCAAGAAAGTGAAGGCTTGCATGCAGCTATTAAGTTGAGAAAACGTCACATTTTATGGACGAGGGAGAAAATGAAAGTTAAACTTGCTGTTCAAACATTGAGCAAAAGCGTTGCAGAGGCCTTGGACTTTCTGACATTTGATCTCAAATTGGATGATTTTAAAAATTCTACGACTACTCCACATTTCTGTAGAACATTCAATAATCTATTTGATATTTTCAACTCCAGAAATAGACTTACAAAAAACCATTTGAGAAACCTCTATCCTCTGCCACCAAAGAAGAATATTTCGGTTTTTTAGATAACTGTATTAAATATATCAGGTCTCTAACAGTAGATTTCATACCAATATTACAATCTAAAAGAAAAACTGGATTTTTGGGATTTCTTGTAAGTATAGAAAGTTTAAAAAATTTATATCGATATAGGGTTGAGGAAAAACAACAACTGAAATATTTGCTCACGTATAAGCTGAGCCAAGATCATATAGAAATATTTTTTAGTTGCGTGAGAGCAAAGGGGGGAAACAATAATAATCCTACATCTCGTCAGTTTCAAAACACAATGAAGAGATTATTGATTCACTCAGAAATTAAAGGAAGTGAGAAGGCTAACACCCTCACACTTGATTCATGTTCCATTTTACATTGTTCAAGATCTCCTCTTCAACATAAGGATGATGGTATAGATAAAGAACTGGACCAGTGGACTGGCGAAACTGATCATGATTATATTGCCTCTAATATCTGGGATTTGACCTTATATGTTCAAGATATTGTTGCCTACACAGCAGGTTTTGTGGTAAAAAAAAATTCAAAGTCTGTGAGATGTCTAGATTGCCTCAATGTTCTCACTAGTAATGAACATTTATCTCGATTACAAATGAGAAAAACATATGGAGTTATGGTGAAGGCATCACAATTTGTACTGAGCGTATGTAGAGGGAGAAAAATGTTTACGCTCAGTCAAACATAATTCCAATATATTTTCAAAAAAGAATAATTTGAATAACTTTCTCGTACTCAAAACTTTGAGAAATCTTCCTTCTAATATCTATGATTATTTTAACGAACACTTTTTTGATGAAGAGTCACTTAGCAATCATGGGTATCAATCAATTGAATTGATTTTGGATAAATACTTTCAAATTAGATGTCACCACGAGACATCGATTTTGGAAAACTCGGATAAATACTTCGAAGCGAGGGTACTCTCTTTATTAACAAAATCCATATTATTCAAAATCTATAGTATATTCCTCAAAAATTTTCTGCAAATACATAAAAATAGATCAATACAATATTAACAGTATTACTGCCAAGCAATTGAAGAAATTAAAATTCAGTCATAAGATACCTGGGACAATGTGTCAACCATTGGTAGCAAGCAATAAGACAATTTTTTATAATCATTGTATGTATATTTCATATCATTGTATGTAAATAACATTTTAATGGTTATTAATATAATTTTAGTATGGGAACTAAATAATGTACCTAAAATCAAAGTATAACAAATTACTTTTGTAAACCCTGACATTTGTTTTTTCCTTTGATGGTCGTATCACAAATCAAGATATTGCACATTCATATAAGATGTTTCTGAGTCAGAGTCTTATTGGTATATAAAAGTTTCTCCTTGTTAACAGAGGTTCAAACATAACGATTAAATCACGGTTTATCTTTTCGAACCCCTTCGTTAAGCCTATATATACAATAATAACCTGGCCACCTACATTAAGTATTTGTGAAATATCTGAAAATATTAAGATATCAATTTTTTTGGACCAAGGCCAGGTTAATTATCCCAAATGATATATATATATATACATATATATATATCATTTATTATTTCATATCATATATGAAAAGCATCAGATTATAGATAGCGACACCTATAATCTGTGTGGTATTCTCTCTATATATATATATATATATTAAATCATATCCCCCTATCTTGAAAATTATTTTTACTTTTTATATTCTCAATTCTTGCTATTAGCAAATTCAAACTGAATAGCTTTTTTTTGATAACCTCTGTGATGAAGATATATGCATAATATGTAATACTTTGGTTGTATAAATGCAAACCTCAAGGATTCTCTTTCTGTTACATTTGTTTTTATTTGCCGATGTATTGTGTTAGTTACTCTCTGTTTATGACTAATGTATTTTCTATGTATATATTTTTTTACTTATATAACGTCATTTATTTATGTAATATATCCATGTTTTATATAAGTCTTGTACTAAATGAAGAATTGATATATATATATATATATATATTTGGTATTCATTGTAGTTATTGAAATGAAATAATTTTGTTAAGATGGTCAACAATAGACAAACTTCAATTCATTCAAATGCAAGTTACATTTGCTAAGTCTCCTGATTACACACGAGAGTTCGATAAAGTAGAAAATAACTCTCCAGATTTCTTCCTCCAACTTGTTGCCATTTGGCTATAGCCACTTGAGCCCGTTGGGCTCTCATGTCTATTGCCCAACAACAAGTTCTCGAAAATCTGTCGAATTATTTTCAATTTACTCTCATTCTCTTGTTATATAACAACTGAAAATAACATATCAAGGGGCCTGAAGAATACTTGAGCCCATATGATATCAAAATCTGAATACATCAGCTTTCAATAAGACCAAAATAAGTATAAAGCCGAGAAAGATGACAGCTCGCCGCTTTATTACTGGTCCAAAAAAAAATGCATTTTCTACATTATATAGATCTATATGAGTTCTGTACCGCTTACTAGCTTGTTCTTCAGGAAAATCATTCATATGGGTGTAATAAGCATTTGAAAAACAGAGGGGGCAGATGTAGGTAAATGAGTGCTTTTCCGCAGACAAAAAGAGAGAAACACTGATTCTCATAATTGCCCAATTGATGTTTAGATTAGTCTCTGTTGACTTCTATCGACAGAAATCAATTTGGACTGAAAAATTAAAAAAGGCATGACTTCATAGTGAAGCTGAAATTGTTACTGCAAAATAATTTATAATACAACTTTTCATTATTTACAGTAATTTACACCCTTTTTATGTTATGGAATCCTGAAATAATATTTTTGAAAAAGTTTTCTATTTGTAGACACACTCTTGGTATTTCACCAATAAAAATTACATTTGTTATTTCAACTTTATATAATGTATATTTAGTTAGATTGGTTCCTCAAGTATGTATGAAGTTATTTCATTTGTTTATATCGCGAAAAAAAAAATTGTTCTTCAATACAATCAATGGCATAATAAATAAATCATATTTTCCTAACTCCATGACACCTTTTTATTTAGTTTCCGCACGCCCCTGCCCAGAGGATTTGGTAAACAATCCCCTCGATCCCCTTTGCCCATACTCTATAGTGAGTGAGATAGATATTATGGTTGTCTACAAATCCTTTGTTTTTGAATAGCGAGGGCGCCTCTATATTTATTATTACTCTGAGTGATGGACTGGCCGTCACGTGACTTCAACACACAGTTCCTGGAGGACTATATAAAAAAGAGAGATGTTGTGAAGAATAGAAATAAGACAAGGCAGAAGATACAAATTGGCTATGGCATTACATTGGAAAAACCTATTTTGTTTTTTTTCGAGGGAAATATTGACTACTTTGAATGAGATGAGTTTTGAAAAAGTTCAAGGAATCACAGTGAGGAACTTTATGCGACATATTTTCATAATATCTTTCAGAAACAAAAGAATTCCATTGGGCCTCCATCTGAATAACAATGTATTTATTTCTCTTCCAAAGTTTTCAGAAAGTTCAGGAATGAACAAAATATTGATAATTAAATTTATATTCGATGTAATGAATTGGGAAGTGCAATTGAACTAAATGGGGAACTCCGGCGATTTCAAAATTTGTTATCAATAAATGCCTACATCAAAAACGTTCATGTAATCTATAAAATTTCGTGTCTGTAGAAAAAATGGCCCAAATATTTTTGGGAAAGACTGAGGAAAATAGTACGTGTTATTGGGAATGACAGTGACATTTTTTCTATCGAACATGACGGAGATCGACGGACAATCCGTAGGGGAAGTCTGTCTCATTTCAGCCTGGCGCTGTAAAAGTATACCTTTACTCCAGCGGAGTAAAAATATGCTGTTACTCCAAAGGAGTTGAAATTCCATGTATATTTATAACGTTTGAAGAAAACATTATTCAATTTGAAATCATATTTCTGCGTTTGTTCTCGGAAAAAAAGGAAAATTTTGTGAATCAAATGAATCTCACATTATACTTTTATAAATATTATTAATCAACATTAGTTTAAGCAATTGCTCGGGAAAGAACATCGAATAGGCCTTTTCATTTAGATGATTTTTTAAGGCGCATGCGCTCGTTTTGAGACCCAAAGTCTGATTGGCTATTGGGAAAGTGAATAGCCATTGGTTAGTTTTGAAATAATTTGAGATTGGCTTAGTTCAAAATTAGCGGTATTTTCACATTATGTCAACAGTCAACTTCATGACAAATGCACCTGCATACATTGTTGGTAACTGAATAAATAAGGTTAAGTACTTATTACCTATTTTATACCGCCAAAAACCTTTCATTCGTAGATAAAATAATGTACACGAATGTGAAGTTTTCTTCTGCATGTAAATTCAAGAAAACTATCTACAGCAAAACTCGGAAATATTGTATTTCCTTTAAAAATAAAAAATTCGCCGTCAATGCCGTTGGGTCTGACAGGTAAACAAAGTTAGTCATTTGTCATTTAAATGAAAAAGCCTATTCTACCCCCGAATCAAACAAAATCCTACCACCCATCTATGATACTAATAATACAGGCACAAATATAAATACAGGCACAAAAATAAAACGAAGTTATATAAACAAGAGAAGTCACCTAAAATGTTACCAGTTTGTGCATGACTGAGAAATTAAATTAAAATTTTCTCATAAGTTAATTGTTCGGAAACGCCGGGAACCTGTAAAAATGTGTTAAAAAAATCCACAAATCACTACCGGCACTATATGTTACTCTCCTATGAAATTTCACCTCCAGCACTTTTTTGTATGTAACTACACAATTGTAGGCTGCACACGAAGAAAGCATAGGTATTCAAGAATGTTTATAACTTGTCAAACAGTTCAGAAACACTGGATAAATTTACAAAAACTTGCAAAACACCACACGAAAACACATATAAACAATATACGAAACCAATCTTTTGCCTGAACTCATTCTGTCCTTTTTCACAGGTTCTGATATCAATGGTTTCTTTCTCACAATCAGTCCATATTATTATATGTCTATGACTTTGCCTTAGATGAGATCTATGGATTCTTTAGGTGCGTTCGGTTTCAGAAAATCGGTGCCGAGCGAGAAGATGCAGATTTGGTATCTCACCCATTCCTAGAGATTGTCAGGTTTTCGTCAAATTACGAAATAACAATTTCACTCGGTTAGTTTCATTTTCTTCTTGGCTTTATTTTTTATTAATTCAGTATAATCGATGAAATACTGGTGATTATCATGGGAATCAGCAATTTTCTTTCAAAGAACAGGTGTTCGATTCTGTTCTGTTCAAGTGAACATAGAGAGGTCAAAAAATTTATTCCACAAGTTTTCACCACTCAAATTATGCATTAACATTTCATTTGCATAGTTATAGCTGAACATTTCGGAAAAACACAAGGAAATTCACATCTGTTTTGGTTTTACTTCTTAATTTAAAGCGGACTGGCCACATCTCTGCTAGCGCTGATAGTAAATAAACAGAGCAAATTGAACAAAAAAAGGAACTGACTTACCGAACGCTTGAAGAGTATGTGAATACCAAACGCAACTTTTGAAGAAAAATACTCATAAGTTATGTAAAAAAGCTAGATAAACTATATAGTAAACTACCGTTATATGCGTTCGGCGCTAGGTAAGCGTTTGATAAATTATATCAATTTCCTCTGTTCTATTTGTTCTGTGTTCGATATGGTGGCTCCAGATTGAGAATTATTGAGAAGTGGGGCCAAAGAGAGTAAACACTTATTAGTACCTCCTAATCAGATAATGTTTACTCTCTTTGGAGCGGAGGACACAAAATTGATTAAATATCACTTGTCATAAAAGTGTATTTTCTTCATAGAACTTAAACACAGTATGTTTAAGTCTATAATCAAATGGTCAACTGTCAAACATGTTATTATGGAGGGTAGAGGTAACGAGAACTATCTCTGTTACAAAAAGTGTCCCAGAAAACGTATCAAATTAAGATGGTGTTACTGAACCAGAATAGTTTTTAAAGAGATAAACAAAAATTCCTACCAAACACTCAGTGCCGGATTGGCCCATGTTGGCCAGGTGGTATTTTGAAAAATTGAATCATTGGTGAGGATTGTGGTTTGAAACTAGAAATTAATGAAAGTAACAATCAACTATATTTCCGTTCCTCTAAAAGGGTGTTAACCAGAAAATAAGTAAACAATAACAAAGAGGTTATAATAATAAAAAGAAATATAAAGTAAAACATTTGTTTATATCCAAATTTAAAGAACAACTTGTCATTTGTCTGACTTTTCTGTCTGTGATCCACAGACCTCATAATATATTTTATGAGGTCTGTGCTGTTATCACACCAGTCACCATTGTCGCCACCCTAAAGTATACAGTAACTTTCGTGTACATTCGGTCAATGTCGGTAACCCTCTGCATGGTGACGCGCACAGTCGCATGTCATGTTGATAATTCTATTTCACTCGAAATATGGTACAAAACAGCGTACCTTGCAGTGTTGCCGATTGGCGGATAATTATCCGATTTTCGGATAATTTGAAGCGTTGGCGGATATTTTCCTCACCCTGTTGAAAATCGGATAAAAAACGGATAATTAGAATCTGACTGAAAGCAAAAAATTTTTTGTATACCAAAAATTTTCCCGTGTAAATCATCAGAGTGCTTACACCAGGGTTTCTAGAAATATAGTAGGAGTGTATGGAGGGAAAAAGTATTCTTAGTGGACTATCGAAACGTAACTTGGGCATCAGTAATCTTTCGGCAACGCTGTACGCACATAAGCTTAAGTTATCGGTCGTAGGTCGTAGCTGGTTTCGTAGTTCCGCTAGAAAGTTCTTTCGACTCGACATTGTGCTCGATGAATCAATAATTTCTCATGGGTTTTTGACACGTATTACCAATTTGTTTGGAAATGTTTTATAAGATCCGTCAAAATCCACCAATAGGAAGTATAAAGAGATAGCCAGTTGTCAATTTGAGGTGCATGGTAGGAAATGTACGTACCTTTTCTGTTTTTTTTTTCAATATTTTCAAATATTGAAATAGGTACGTTAACTTTCTTGGTTTTTTTATTTTCAGTGTATTGTAATGCTACCAAAGATTTTTTAGTTTGAATAGAAGTATTTTCGGTAAAATGTTCCTTTTTTTATGTGAATAAATATAAAACAACTTAGTTTTTTCATTATTGCTACATAATACCGATATTTTGGTAAATATTTAGTTACATCACTCATGCACTCCGAATATGGGGAAAACACTTTTCTTACGTGTTTTGCCTCCTGAACCTGAATCCGGAAGAAAATGCGGCGGTCTCATACCGTTTCAGAGTTATATAGGTTTTCAATTGAAACTAACCTCAAATTCAAGCACCGTTTTCTCGCACAAAACTCACTCGAAATGCCTCCTTCTCTTTACCAGCATAAACAATACACCCTAAATCACTTATTTCGGCAAACTTTGCACAAAATATCGTCGTTTTAATCGAAAAAGGTCCTCCTTCTTACACAGTCCGATTCATTTATTACCAACATGAAAAATTAAAAAAGTTAATAAATGTCATCTGTCAAAGAAATTCATTTGCAACTGTGTAAGGAGGAGGATTTTTTCGATAAAAACGACGATATTTTGTGCAAAGTTGTGTGCAAAGTGTGTGCAAAATTATAAAACTTAATAAATGTCATCTGTCAAAGAAATTCATTTGCAACTGTGTAAGAAGGAGGATTTTTTCGATAAAAACGACGATATTTTGTGCAAAGTTGTGCCGAAAATAAGTGATTTAGGGTGTATTGTTTATGCTGGTAAAAAGAAGGAGGCATTTTGAGTGAGTTTTGTGCGAGAAAACGGTGCTTGAACTTTATTTCGGAAAAAGCGATGTAACTCTGAAACGGTATGAGACCGCCGCATTTTTCTTCCGATTCGTGTTCAGGAGGCAAAACACGTAAGAAAAGTGTTTTCCCCATATTCGGAGTGCATGAGTGATGTAACTAAATATTTACCGATATTTTTGCCTTCTATTTGGTACAAAACCCAGTAATTAACTATTTTTATTGTTTTCGAAATGTCGGATAATTTCGGACAAAATCGGATAATTTCAAGTTCGAAGGAGGATATTTTCGGCCTCATCCATTGGCAACACTGGTACCTTGTCACTTTGTTAAGGTACAAGGTACAATGATGTAAATAATGGTACGTGTACCTCAAATATGGTACGGTTGCCAACATTGATTTGGATGAATTTTTCGAGCGGTGGCGATATGACCTCTAGTGGTCTAGATTAAGGTTATGTCGGTGGTTTGGCCATTAGGCAATCCATCGACCTGTCAAAACGAAAGCAATATGGCGGGCTGTTGGCACACATTGTAATTCGTCATAAGCGACCATAGTGGTAAAAGTGTTTATTTTATGATTTTCTGTGCGAATTTGAGTAGTTTTTTCAATTTAGGATTATAATTCGTGCTTCAACTGAAGAAAAATGCCCTTTATTTGCATTGTAGTTAACTGTGGGTCTCGTCACGACAGGGATAAAGTCGGGTTTCACTCGGTGTCTACAGTATCAAATCATAAGTTTTTGACCAGTTAAAATGACTTATCGAGGAGGAGAAGAGCTCTATGTTAGCTACAATCAACCTAGAAGATCTTACGGATTCGAAAATCAAGTATCAGAGAGGCTGCAGCAGACATACCCTGCGTGCACATTCGTGATAACATCCTTCATTCCGTCATGGATACCTACCTATAACTTCAGACTTTTGTGATTTGATTTGTTCCTACGATTACTTGTATGATTTTGTCTACTTGTATGTATCTGAACTATTGTACATTAGGAGGTCCCATTTCAAATAAAGTTCATATATATATATATAATTGATATATTTTCCACTTCAAAAGTAGAGAAAACACCAAATGAATGTTCATATATATGTACCTACCTCCTCAAAAAACATTCTTATAGGTTATTGAATTACTGGAATACAAATTTTCTTTAGGATTCTGGTGACTCAATAAATAAAAATATTTAGAAATATACTCTTTCAATCTCAACCTTCCCTTTTTAGATATTTCAGGCAATTATCGAAAGCCTCGATCAAGTCTTGTGAAGGGTGTTGTTTTGATTACTCGTTTGATGTCCATCGTCTTATGTATTTGAAAAGGTTTACACGATGTTTTGAATGTGAATACTGTATTCAGACGATTGCAGATACAAACATTCAAACATCGTGAAAACCTTTTCAAGAACATCAAGCGATGGACGTCGAGTGAGTAATCAAGTTACCACATCGTCTACAACCTTCAAAGGGTATCAGTAATTTATTAATAGTAACAATTGGATATATCTGATATTTATCGAAATTGTACTATAAACAAATATCAATATTGTGTAATTTTTTATAATTGGTATTAAATTAAGAGTAATCAACTGAATCAGTAAAACAACAAATTAACAAACATTTATTTATATATATTCATTTGAAACATTTTATTTTTTAAAACAACTGAGCAAGAGGCAAGTCAGTCCAATAAATTTTTGACTGGATTGCATTGGCCACACAGCTTCCAAATCTGTGCGTGCCATTGCCTCTAATATAGCACCAATATGACCACCTACTTCACTGTTTCCGCCATACAAGTACAGTAAGCAGTACAAATGCTTTCATCCTTTTCAATTATGTACCAAACATCTGAAGGTTTTTAATTTGCCTTTGTGAATACTTGACCTGAAAAAAAGTTATGTCGATTAGTA
Source organism: Gonioctena quinquepunctata (assembly GCA_018342105.1). Classification (NCBI taxonomy): domain Eukaryota; kingdom Metazoa; phylum Arthropoda; class Insecta; order Coleoptera; family Chrysomelidae; genus Gonioctena; species Gonioctena quinquepunctata. Next base: position 61,965 of record JAFIRS010003788.1, on the reverse strand, counting down.
AGAACTATTACGAGTGTTGAGAAGTCATATTCTTAAACATCAAATCAATGTCTCTTATAATAAACAAATGTGGCAATAAACATAATAGAACAGATCAGAAGTTATAAATTGCTTCTTATGTATTATTATTCCTAATTTATAATAATTCACTTCGATGCCTCAGGATTTGCAACTGTACATTTGCCCATTAGAAAAAACCTGCGTGCCTAGGAAAAACAATACTAGACTAACTAAAATATATAAATGAGTTCTGAATTTGTGTTCTCACCTTCAGCGAAGCCAGATTCAAAGTATGTATGGATTCTAAACTTGTATAGGGCTTCATCTGCATTTGGGAAAGCTGAGTAAAAAGCAAATACGAAATAATATCCATATTCGTAACAGGAGGAGCACCAACAATTGAACAATTCAGTTCAGAAATATTCAGTGTAAAAAGGATCTAAATCACTGATCAATCCTCAACTTCATTTTATACCTGTAACAAATACATTGATAAAAATGTAAACAAAAGATGGGGATGTATTTTCAAGCATACCGTTCACCAAAGCCTCTGCTTTTCAACAATAGTGTCTTCAGGTAATCACTCTCCATCTGAATATTATTAATTAACAACACAAAAGCTCCGAAAATAACCAAAAATACATTTTTACAAGCCAAAGGTACACACTGACAATGATATTCTTATGGCGATTATCGGTGTGTGTGCCAACAAACCGCCATATTGGGTCACGTGGTATGGATTGCCTAATTACAAAATGCATTCGCCAACCTTAGACAACCTGCACACTGATGCGGAATACGGACATGTCACTTATGAAACTTCCAATCAATTGAAAAATTTGAATGCTTTTCAATCCGATTGAGGTTATGATTTGTGAATTGTTATTTCTGCAAAACTCAGTTATAATTACCAATGTTTTGTATTCATTGAAATGAATCGTGTTTGTATGTTGTGTGGTCAGTCACAGGATGTCGATTTTTTGCCGCACCAATGCAGGTGAGTGACATTGCTAATATAACACATTTTAAAAGTTTATGGAATCAATAAGTGGGACTTTTTCTCCGATAATTTTCCATAACTAATTCTAAGGATTTTGTTTGCACTTCAAATGAATTAACGACAGAGCTTAGAATGTGTTGACGCATATATTCCATTTTCGAAGTACTGTTCTGGAGTTCAAATCGAAGCCTGGTCCTAAAAGTTTCGGTTGTGATATATATATATATATATATATATATATATATATATATATATATATATATATAGTTTGATTTTTGGATAAATTCATAGTCTCCAACGGTTTTTACAATTTTGGGTTACCTACTTGCACAATATTTCACTGAGCACAAACTTTATGCTCCCAATTCCTTCAGGAGATACGACGACCTTTCCTATGTCAATAAAGGTTTTTTTTTAACTCATATTTAACGTTCAAAGTCATAGGATTCTGGACACCAATACGATGTGTCTTCCAACTTATGGACCCAGCAAACATGTTACGCGTGGGCCTCTAGAGGCACTTCAAAAACAGCCGACAGACAACATAAGCTGGCCATAATCGTGATACGTCGTCGGCCCGGCTAGCCCGTGTCGCGACGGCCATCAGTATAGGCCTCCAGACTACCACGCGCTTTATTACATAGCGGGACTTCAGCGGATAGACAGAGTAAGATGAACTGATATTGCATGGTACAGATTATGCATGGTATCCTACTAATTAACTGTTGGGATTTCATCAATGATCTATGCAAATATACAGGGGCGTCCAATTTGAAATGCAGTACATGGAAGTATAGGGTATCTTGGAAGGCAATGAACATAAAGACGGTTTCAATGGGAATAAAATGGCCCATATAAGCGCCTAAGAACAATCTAGCAATGAAATATCTTCGAAAACAGTGAAACTTCAATGAAGATAGGTCATTATCGTACACAGTTAATTCACCAAACATTCAGAATCGACCGATTCATGGACTAGATATATACAATTCACTGTTTTCACTCTCTGAAGCCACTAATTGTAGAGGATTTCTGAAACTGTATAGCCAGATTGTTCTTATTTACCTAAACAGACAACTTTTTCTCCATTTCAACCACTTTTATTGCATGTCAAATGGTTTCCAAGATACTCATCCATATTTCCCAGATATTGCATTTCAAACTGGCCTGGAAAAATATTTCACCGAATAGATAGAATGACGGTAGCGACGACTAAGAGAACACCCTGTACGACCAAGAGGATTTCGGGGATTGACGGGACGTTTTGGGATTTTTTGACATTGTCATTTTTTTATGTAAAAGTTCATAAAATTTTTCTATTATTTATATTAATATATAATTATATAAAAACCTGAAAAGATTAATAATATTCGACGAAGATAAGTTATTTGACGACGATACAATGACAACACACAAATCTGAAAAAATTCTCGCCACTGTGATTATTTTTCACGACCATAGAATTATAATTATAATATACTGACTAGAACGCGCTTAGTCTACTGCGCACCCGAATTTCGTGGCACCCTTATGCGATAGGCAAGGTGGACACCAAACAATGAAGAAGAGTATGACTTCATGAGCATATTACATGCGTGCGACGAAGATAATCAACTGAACGTATGACGGTAGTATTTATATCATCTATTTGTAAACATAACGGCGTTGTCGGTTGGCACTTATAAGCGTTGCCAAATCATTCCAATCTTCTTTAATTTCTTTGTGTTCGGTTTGGATGTGTCTCTGTACTTTGTTGTCTTTTTTGTTATAGTGTTCATAGTGGATAAATTAGACTGTTATATATAATGAAGTGTTACATTAGTTTGTATCGAAAATCTGGTAGGGAAATTGAGTAGTATCAATTTTATTATCAGACAACTGAAGGGCACTGTATCTTCGGAGGTTCTTAGAATGGTATATCATGGTCTTGTGTCGTCGGCACTCACATATGGCTTGATTTTCTGGGGTAATTCAACACATATTGATAAAGTATTCATTGCTCAAAAGAAAATTATAAGATGCATGATGGGAGTTCGAAACAATGTATCTTGTAAAGCTTATTTCAAGTCATTGTCAATTCTAACTTTACCATCACTTTATATATATCTTCTAATTATGAATATCAAAAAAGAGCAAGATATCTACATAAAAAGTAGTGAAATTCACCCACAACAAACACGCAATGAAAATGACATTCGCTTACCATTCTCTAGGCTTAGTGTGGGACAGAATTCTCCAAAATACCAAGGAATTCTATGTTATAATCGTTTCAATAAGATTTTTGGGGAGATAAAAAATTTCAATATCTTCAAAACAACATTGTTCAATTATCTAAATGAAAATACTTTTTATTCAATAGAGGAGTACCTCACTGTTTGATGCTAATAGTTAGTAGTATGTATATATATATATAAAGATTGTCTGTGAGTTTGTGTAGGAATGTGAATAAGTTGTGAACAAGGCGGAGTGAATGATGACAGTGAGTAATCTGATGACTTTTTTATATTTTTTATATTTTTATATTCTCTTGTAAGTTCTTATAATGTTTTTTATGTTTTAATATATATATATATATATATATATATATATATATATTTATATATATTTTGACTAGTCTGATAAGTTTGTACCGTTGTGTAAAAAACTTTAATGATGAATAAATTATCTCTTCTTTTATTATTATAAATAATAATTTATTATATATATGTATATGTGGCCATGCTTATTTATACATATCGCCTTTTCAGTGAGTGTCCATAAAGTACGCATACATTCATTATTAGCTAACTGAACAATATCATTGAAAATTCCCCAAAACAGGTCGATTTTTTATTTCAATTTACTGTTTTTTTAAATAAGAATCCAATATACAGGGTGATCTACCTTCGAGTGATGACGTCATCAACGGTGGTTTTATTAAATGAACACCCTCATTTTTTATTTATGAGTTAACTTGCTGAGCTGATTCCAAAAATATGTAACAAGCTGCATCAAATTGGTAGAGGGTGGGCAACAATACAAAAGGTGTTTTCAAAATTTTATTAGAAAGTTGTACGATACTGTATTTCTACAAAAAACGAATGAACGTATTAAGAATTATTATATGAAATTACGTAGTTATGCAGCTACTGGATACACTACCAAAGTTGCATCAAAATGTTGCGGTGCGCCTTCTGCGGTCTAAATTATTGGCTATTTGAATATCAGGAAAAAGCTGGGTCAAATCAGGAATTAATGTATTTTGTAAGAAATCGAGATGCCGACAAAATTACGTCTCGTCTTGTTGATTATTTTCATTAACTGTAGGTCTACCTTGGTTTGGTGCATCCCTCACGTGTCCTAATTCTCTGTATTTTCGCTCTATTCTGCTTACAGTAGATTGTGAAATAGGTTCACTATCTGGGTGCATTTCATGGAATAATCTGCATACCTCTTGTTGAGTCCGCATCATATCGCCAACACCAATCATAATTAAAATTTCCCTTTCAGATGAAGGCATTTTCAAAAAACAGTTTAAATATGATACATTTTGAAGCGTCAATAATACAGAATTAAACAAATGGCAAAAACTATTCTCAAACAATGGAAATATACGGTATAGTCGAGAGGCAAAGATCACTAATATAGCTTAGTTATCAAGACTAAAGAAGTTTATTTTATTTTTTGATTTTCAGTTCCGTTTTTCGTCGGTTTAATTTTTTGTTAAACAGTTTTTATTTTTCAATTTTTTGTGGCTGAAATATACTAATTACTACCTATTCAACTTTTGATTAATTCCAAAATACTTACCCACCCTACTTCAACTAATAACAGTTAAATAATACGATTATCTACTTCAACTATTTATTGTTATACAATATAAATTATTTTTGATAGTTCTGGTAAGTTCATTTCATCACTTTGTGTAATGTGTAATGACAATAGCGACCTGTCAATGTCAACTACATGTGTGCCGATGTTCACAAGTGAAAAATCAATCATCCCCTATTTTTGTACCCATAGGGGTGGATTAATTCATTCCGAACTATGAGGTATACCCTAGGTAATAAAAAAAATCATCCGAATCGGAAAACCCAGTACAAAGTTATGCCTGATAGAATCGGTTAACAGATCAAAATTCAGAGGGTGAACGATAAATATTTTCCATTTTTCTACCCATAGGAGTGTTTTTTTTCAAATTCAAATGGGACCAACTTCGGAGTATGCCCTATCCAATGAAAAAAGAATCATCGGAATCGGACTCCTCTGTAGAAAGTTATGCGTGGTCATACATAAAAAAAAATACGCGTCGACTAGAGAACCTCCTCCTTTTTGGTTTCGTCGGTTGAAAAATGGATACATACAATGTTAAAAATATACCTCAGAGGGCAGTGCCCAGTGTCCAGTGAGAGTATTTCTTGTCCAACTCGAGAAGCTGTTCAACTTTCTTTGGCGATAGGCTCACTAGCCTTTTCGCTTATTGTCTTTATCCTGGCACTTTATTCCAGTGAGATTTCATTTCATGTTTCCCAGCCTCGAAACTTTTCTCTCTTATGGACTTGAGATATTCCACAGAAGGTTTCTGAGTCAGGAAATTGTGTGTTTGTTGTTCTTTGGCGAGACAATCTGTTTCTTTGTTATCTCTGAACCCCCTATGATCTGGCACCCACATCAAAGCAAATAGAGGAAGAGGAAGTAAACACTGCCGCCTTTCCCCATAACCAAAGAGGGCAATGAAAGAGAAGAAAGAAAAATGAGAAGAAGAAGACATCGGGGGGTTGTCTTCTGCTTCTCGTTTTTTTTAAGAGGGTTCAACCTGAAATCAAGTGAAACCTCAAGTATTAGGCAATCCATACCACGTGACCCAATATGGCCGGTTGTTGGCACACAAACTGATAATCGCCATAAAAACATCATTGTCAGTGTGTACCTTTGGCTTGTAAAAGTGTATTTTTGGTTATTTTCGGAGCTTTTGTGTTGTTAATTAATAATTTTCAGATGGAGAGTGATTACCTGAAGACACTATTGTTGAAAAGCAGAGGCTTTGGTGAACAGTATGCTTGAAAATACATCCCCATCTTCTGTTTACATTTTTATCAATGTATTTGTTACAGGTATAAAATGAAATTGAGGATTGATCAGTGATTTAGATCCTTTTTACACTGAATATTTCTGAACTGAATTGTTCAATTGTTGGTGCTCCTCCTGTTACGACCATGGATATTATTTCGTATTTGCTTTTTAAGCTTTCCCAAATCCAGATGAAGCCCTATACAAGTTTAGAATCCATACATACTTTGAATCTGGCTTCGTTGTGAAGGTGAGAACAAAAATTCAGAATCATTTATATATTTTAGTTAGTCTAGTATGTTTTTTCCTAGGCAGCAGGTTTTTCTAATGGGTACATGTACAGTTGCAAATCTTGAGTCATCGAAGTGAATTATTATAAATTAGGAATAATAATACATAAGAAGCAATTTATAACTTCTGATCTGATCTATTATGTTTATTTCCACATTTGTTTATTACAAGAGATAGGGATTTGATATTTAAGAATATTACTTCTCAACTTTCATAATAGTTCTTTCTAATAGACATAACTTTTTTTCAGGTCAAGTATTCACAAAAGGCAAATTAAAGACCTTCAGATGTTTGGTACATAATTGAATAGAATGAAAGCATTTGTACTGTTCACTGTACTTGTATGGCGGAAACAGTGAAGTAGGTGGTCATATTGGTGCTATATTAGAGGCAATGTCAGATTTGGAAGCTGTGTGGCCAATGCCATCCAGTCAAAAAATTTATTGGACGACTTGCCTCTTGTTCAGTTGTTTTAAAAAATAAAATGTTTCAAATGAATATATATAAATAAATGTTTGTTTATTTGTTGTTTTACTGATTCAGTTGATTACTCTTAATTTAATACCCATTATAAAAAAATGATACACAATATTGATATTTGTATATAGTACAATTTCGATAAATATTACGATATATCCAATTTTTACTGTTAATAAATTACAATACCCTTTGAAGGTTGTAGACATGTGGTAACTTGATTACTCGTCCTCGACGTCCATCGTCTTAATGTTCTTGAAAAGGTTTTCACGATGTTTCGAATGTTTGTATCTGCAATCGTCTGAATACAGTATTCACATTCAAAACATCGTGTAAACCTTTCAAATACATTAAGACGATGGACATCCAACGAGTAATCAAATACAACACCCTTCACAAGACTTGATCGAGGCTTTCGATAATTGCCTGAAATATCTAAAAAGGGAAGGTTGAGATTGAAAGAGTATATTTCTAAATATTTTTATTTATTGAGTCACCAGAATCCTAAAGAAAATTTGTATTCCAGTAATTCAATAACAATACCTATAAGAATGTTTTTGAAGAGGTAGGTACATATATATGAACATTCATTAGGAGTTTTCTCTACTTTTGAAGTGGAAAATATATCAATTTATATATATATATATATATGAACTTTATTTGAAATGGGACCTCCTAATGTACAATAGTTCAGAGATATACAAGTAGGCAAAATCATACAAGTAATCGTAGGAACAAATCACAAGTCTGAAGTTATAGGTAGGTATCCATGACGGAATGAAGGATGTTATCACGAATGTGCACACAGGTTATGTCTGCTGCGGCCTCTCTGATACTTGATTTTCGAATCCGTAAGATCTTCTAAGGAACAAATCAAATCACAAAAGTCTGAAGTTATAGGTAGGTATCCATGACGGATGTTATCACGAATGTGCACACAGGGTATGTCTGCTGCAGCCTCTCTGATACTTGATTTTCGAATCCGTAAGATCTTCTAGGTTGATTGCAGCTAACCATAGAGCTTTTCTCCTCGATAAGTCATTTTAACTGGTCAAAAACTTATGATTTGAAACTGTAGACACCGAGTGAAACCTGACTCTATCCCTGTCGTGACGGGACCCACAGTTAACTACAATGCAAATAAGGGGCATTTTTCTTCAGTTGAAGCATGAATTATAATCCACAATTGAAAAAACTACTCAAATTCGCACAGAAAATCACAAAATAAACACTTTTACCACTATGGTCGCTTATGACGAATTATAATGTGTGCCAACAACCCGCCATATTGCTTTCGTTTTGACAGGTCGATGGATTGCCTAATACAGCAAAAAAGAAGAACAGAAGCCGAAACCAAAAACTTCTTTAATCAGCTCTTCCGGAGAAACGCCAAAAAAATCCACCAGCTCTAATGCAAGACCAGCCTGGAAGTGAAACTCAGACCAGTTGAACTCACCCAAAGAACTGTTTTTTTTCTTTTCTCATTCTGTATTATCCAATACAACTCTTAAAAACCCTATTTTATTCACTTCAAACTGACCCTGTAATCGAGTATATATTCAAACTTGATATAAGAATACTTTTAAACCTTTTGATGCCATAGGTTCATATAATCAGAACTTCGCAATAAACAGTATTGAGACAAAACTGGTGCAGAATATGAGACAAAACTGGTGCAGAATATGAAACAATGTAAACTTACTCATTTTTCAAATATTGATGTAATAGTGCAATAAAAAATCTTGATAGAAATACCTATTCAATTATAAGGATATGTAAAACATGTCTCATATATCTTCATATAATAGAAGGGTGGAAGAGTAAACATTTTTTACATAGGTATATAACATTTATATTCACAATTCTCTGTACCTTTGATGCATCATTTATTAAAAAAAAACGTTTTATTTTCCATTACAAGCAATGCCACTGGAATTGTGCCGCTACTGCGAGGAGGACATAAACAACAAAGGCGGCGGCCATGCATGAGACATTTCGCGCAGCTTGAAACGCATTTTAGCCAACTGCCAATGGGATATTCAGTAATGCCAATGTTGCATTTTCCTTACAGATGTCGCAGCGGTGCGGCGCGTAATGCCACATACACTTGTGCCAAAACGACATCGGTGCGATTATCGCAAATCTTTAATGGGTAATTTCTGGCTAAATTCAAAACATCCATAATCAATATGCGTATGTTCAGCCAGAGCGGCAAAGCATGATATCATTCCAATTATTTACCGACATCGGTGTGCCGCTGTCGACATCTTACCGCAGTTAACAGCAACAGCAAGTCTATTTACTGCTCATTCATGTTTGCTGGGCAGTTTGTGAGGCTTTTTAACCTCTCAGGAACATTCAATTTTGAAATGAAAATCATAGTGTGCGGGAATCACAACTTTATGCCGAACAATATTTTACAATAGGTACAATAATACATTATTAAAACATCAATATTACCTATAGTCTTATATTATGTGGTAGGTATTATATTTAAATAAATTCAATGCAAATGCTATCTCGAAATTAAATTAAATGTGTAGGTATCTGACATTCATGATATTGACGACGATGATCATCTCTAGTGTAGAGAGACCAATGAAATAATATATTATATCTTACTCTATAATTATAATTTCCATGAGACTCGAGTTTGAAAGTGTTATTTATTCGAATGGAATCTTAAAAGAGAAATTCAAATGACCTATCAAGATTATATACCTTGCCAAGATCGACTCCGTCGCTAACAGAGGTATACGTATCCCCTACTCAATAGTACTCAGTGTTAAGAAACGAGACAGATCTATTTTTGTCGCAATTCGGTGAAAATTCATGGCTTTTCACAGTGCATGGAGTTTAAAATTATTCAAATGAATCCTGACTCCCGCTTAACCAGCGTAATCTCAGGCCGCGCACAACGTGATCTGCATCTGATTGGTCGATCTAACACCTATTGCCAGATTATTCTTTACGAAGTGTTAGGCAGTGAAATCCAATTTCATTGCCACAATTAAAATTGCTATTGTGGGAATTATTCCACCACAATGAATCTTTTTCCAAAAATGATACAAATAAATCAACTCTATTATTTTGAAATCGAATGATGTAAAAGTTTGGTTGAGGAAAATATTGGTTACTAGAACGGAAGATTTTCTCGGTAAATCTGACAACGCTGGACAGTTTCGCCGTTGACGCGCGCTAACAGGTTACAGGTTGTGTTTTCCAAGTGGTGAAGCAAGAGAGCAAAAAGGGGTGAATTTACTAACCATATCTGTGTGAATATAATCCCTTTTCCTAGTCCTATTACTTGGTGAGTGCTGAAATAAATTTACAAATTATAAAGTTAGAGTAAAGCAATATGGGCGAATCAACGCCAGGGGAAAAAGAACCGCCGGACAAAAACCTGACACCACTAAAAACGGCAGACTCACTTTTTTACACTGAAACCAATGCAAAAACATACATTGTCATGATCGAGTCCACTGAACAATCGGGAAATAACAATATAACCATTTGAAAATAGCTAAAGAAATATTTGATATGAACTTCAAAGATTTAGTTAAAGTAATAAATGCAGGAATAGACTTGGAGTAGAATTTACTCACTAAAACTCACTTAAAAACAAAGGATACAAAATGTTCATCCCTTATAATCAGGTTAAATGTAAAGGGGTAGTCAGACATGTTGACACAGACTTTTCAATTGAACAAATTGGGAAAATGATCTCATCTCCATAGGTACAAAGTTATAGATATTAGAAGGCTAAATCGTAAAGTAAAGGTGGGAGATAATATTGAATATATACCTACATCAACGGTCCTACTTACCTTTGAAGGGGTATACCTCCCTAGATATATTTCAATGTACACATTCCCTATGCCAATCACACCATACATACCCCCTGTAGTACAATGCTTAGCTTGCTTGCTATATGGTCATACAAAAAATCAATGTCGAGGCAAATCTAAATGCATGAACTGCGGTACGATCCATTCAGACAAAGAAGGAGAATTAAACATGGATGACGTGGAACTTGAGTGCCAAACGAATTGCTATTATTGTCAAAGTAAAGAACATAAATCAACATATAAAAAATGTCCTGAATTCCAGAGACAGATATTGATAAAAAAGAAAATGGTATATGAAAACATATCATACTATGAAGCAAATAATTTGGTACCCCAGACCTAGGAACAACCAAGATCAAGTGAATTCCAAGAACACACTCATGATTTCCCTCAACTACCAAGAAAAAATAGTAATGATAACACTATTAATATTTCACAGCGTAGAACTAGGGTAGGTTCGCCAGTTAGCCGGCCCCCTCCAGTAGTCGACCAGAATCTACTTTATTTTATAATATTTTGAAATACGTGCCAATTTTGAGATTCTAGTATATTTAAAAATCATTTGTTGCCTATCTGAAATAAAAGTATCACCTTTTCTTTTCCACAAACCCATCCTTATCCCTGTGATTCCCGCTCAAAGTTAACAGTGTTCACTAGTCCAGTGTTTGAAGTAGTTAGTAAACTTGATTCAAGATCTAGAGCAAAGTGTTTGGAGGTGAGTTTAAATTCACACATAACTATTGAATGTATTTTGGTGTGTTTAGATGGTGGAAAATACTTTCAAAATGTTATTGTTTCGTTCGTACAACCCTATTTTATAAAAAAATTCTTGAAAACAGGGGGGCCGGTCACTAGCATAAAGATTTGTCAGAGTAGCCAGAAGCCGGCCACCGCGGCCGACTACTGGAATATGAGCTATATTTTGTTTCTGTCCCTTTCACACTTGTCCATTCAGGTATCAATTAATTTCCGTCATCATTATAAAGTGCGAAATGAGCTGATTATCTACACCAGTAGTCGGCCGTGAGGATTTTTAAAAATGAAAAGGTGACAGCGGATAGAATTGAATGGCCGACTACTGGAAAAGACATCAATCGCTGAGTTCTCCAGTAGTCGGCCGTAACATTTTAAGCTGGTTTTAGTTTCATTTTTTCGGTTAAAATTTGAAATTTTAGCTTTTAGATAGTGAAAAACCAGAAAAAACGAAAGTTTCATCAATATTCTGAAGAAAATTTGCAAAGAGCGCTCAAAGCTGTAAGAAATGGCGCTAAAATTCGAAAATCCTGTCGGAACTGTGGGATTTCGCGTTCAACACTACAGGATCGGATCAAGGGCGTTGCCAACAAGCCGCGTAAAATCGGCCCAGATCCGATTTTAAGTCTGGAGAACGAAAATAAATTGGTTAATTGGATAAACAAATTAGATAAATGTGGGTTTCCAGTTAAAAAACAAGAATTTATTCAAACTTTCCAAAAAATAATTGGGGAAAAAAAAAAAAAAAATTTAAAGAAGGGAAACCCGGACAAATTATCAGTATTATATATCAGTATACCTAATCAGTATCAGTTCAAAAAGTTTTTTTATTTTTATTTCACCGTTTTGTTTAATTTTGTTAGTATAAAGGTTTTATTGTTTGCATTTTTTATTAAGGAGTTTTATTAAAAAACAAATATTTTATATATTGTTTGTATCACTGGCACAATTCACCTACAAGACAGTGATATTATTTTCTTTGCCTATGGTTTTGTAAAATTGACTCTACCTACCCATAGATAAGAATTTTCGCTGAAGAAATTAGTTATTTGTTTTATTTTTTTTAAAAGCTTTTTTTTGTTTTTTTTTTCTTTTCACCGTCATTATTACTTACCCACATTGGATACTTGTTCTTAATAATTTTCATGAATAAGTAAACCGCAGGTGACGAGTGGCAAAATACTTCTGTACGGACCTGGTGATTAATTGCCAAAACTACCAGGGCCGACTACTGGTCCACGCCTGGCCGACTAGTGAAATATTAATGGCGACTACTGGCACAAATGCTCAATTTTAAGAAAAAAAATTAGACAGAAAACCTCTTCAAATTTAATCTTTCTTTTTCTTCACCCTTTAAAAACTGAATTTGAGTGCTACACGCTAACATAAGATTTTTTAAATGAACTTGAAAGAGCTGTCTGCAATTAAAGGTGTAAGTTAAAGTTTAACAAAAAAGGCCGACTACTGGCGAACCTACCCTATCTTAGCTGAAAACGGAGCAAGAAGCAAACGGTCATACAATCAAGTATTGAGCAGTCCACAAAAAAAAGAACTATGTTAACCCCAAATTATGAAAAAGAATCAGTCAGAGATTTATTATACTTCCCTAATGGAAGACCTGAAAAAGTAGACAAACAGGGAGCCTCCAGCTCCTTGACACAAATATCTAAGCCGTCTGTAAGTGCCTCGCAAATTTCACAAATGAACAGCATTCAAGAATATTACCATAACTTCGTTGAGATGCCTATGGAATACAAATTGAAAATCAGAGAATTAATTGAAACCCACTTCAATCTGGGTGGCACTATGGACTATGACTCTCCAGGGGAGTCTGGTGATAGTGGCACCTAGAATTGTAAGGAAAAACAAAAACTGAATAGTGGTATTGCCCGCACATATAATAATTTAAAAATAAAATAAAAAATCAACAAAAGATGGAAGAAAAGATGGAAGAAAACAATTTTTCAATCCTTCAGTGGAATACACATAGCGTTAATCACAACAGACATCACCTAATATCACTAATCAGAGAATATAATCCAGACGTAATCCTCCTCAACGAAACTTGGTTGAAACCTCATTATAACTTCTTTATTAAAAACTACAATACGATAAGAGTAGATAAACCAAATGGGGGGGATAGCCACCCTAATTAAAAATAACATCAAATACATCAACAAATAAAAATACTTTATTCGTCACTTGAATCTATCATACAAGTTATAAAAATATAAAATATACTAAAGATTATCGGACTAGTCAAAAATTACAATTAGATAGATAGCACTGTAGTATACCAGTTATAACACATAAGTAAAGTAAACGAGTACAGTTATAAAATATAAGTATAAATAATATAATAGCTTAATATCATTAGGATTCCAAAAATTCATCAGCAGAATAAAATGCATTGCTCAACAGATAATTTGTTAACTTCTCTTTAAAGCTTGTTTTATTTTCTATATCTCCAAAGAGATTTTGGAATTTATTGTAAAATTTTATTTGTTGGTAATTATGTGAGTTTTGACTGACCGTGAGTCTGGAGTAAGACTGATGGAGCTGATTGCGCCCACAGGTTTCATAATTATGTAAATCACTTTGTTTCATTACAGTATTATTATTCCTTAAATTTATCAGCATGTGATATATATATATATATATATATATAAAGCGATGGTAGAGTCATGATTCCCAATTCAACAAATAGGCATTTACAGGAAGTTCTAGGGTGTGTTCCCTTCATGCATCGTAATATTCTTTTTTGAAGAATGAAGACTTTATTTACATGTGTTGAGGCGCCCCAGAATATAAGTCCATAGGATATAATTGACCGTACCAGACCAAAATAAGCAAGTCTCAAAACATTCATTGATACCGTGTTTCTCAACTGCCTGATGAGAAAACATTAAGAACTCAATTTGCAAACAATGTTGTCGATGTGTTTTTCCCATGTCATTTTCTTATCAAGTGTAATTCCCAAAAATCTAATGGAATCAACTTCCTGTATTGAGCGTCCATTTAATCTCACCAAACTATTGTAATTCTGACAACTGTTTTTAGTCATGAATGACATAAACACTGTTTTTGCGACATTTATCTTTAGGCCGTTATATATACAATATTGATAGAACTCGTCTGCACTTAAATTTGCTTCCAACACGGAATTGCTGGTTTTGCCATTGGTTCCAAAATTAGTATCATCTGCATACGCTACAATGAGACTTGGAGTTTTACAAAAATCCCTCAAGTCATTCACAAACAGAATAAAAAGTAAAGGGCCCAATATAGATCCCTGAGGTACTCCAACCTTCACATTAACTACTTCAGATTTGGAATGATCAATGACTACTACTTGCTTCCTATCACTTAAGTATGAATCAATCCATTTGTTAGCATTGCCACGAATTCCTATTCTATTTAACTTATCGATTAGTAGGGGATGATCAATAGTATCAAAAGCCCTACTGAGATAAAAAAATATAGTTATTGGGGATGACTTGCTGTTCAATGAATCATATATGAATGTTGTTAATTCGCTTTTTGCAGTTGAGGTTGATTTATTCTTTCGGAAGCTGTGTTGATATGTGGAAAGAAGATCAAAAGTTCCCAAAAATTGTGTTGCTCTCACATTGTAGCATATCTCAAATAACTTTGTAATTTGACTTTGTATACATATGTTCCGATAATTGATGATGTCTAGATCCCTTGTTCTTGTATACTGGTATAGATTTAGATATTTTTAAACTGTTCGGATACTCTCCTTCGATGAAAGATATATTCACAAGGTATGATAGCGGTATGCTAACAATATTAGCTACTGCGTGAAAAATTGGACTTCCGATTTCATCAAGACCTGCGTCAGGTTTGGAGGATATTCTTTGAATCAAAGTAATTATTTCTGTAGGCATTGTAGGATATAGAAATAGTGTTTTTTGTTTCTAATCAGTGAGTTTTAGGCCTGCATAATCTGGTCTAGCACAATGAACATTCCTGAAATGATCACTGAAAGCATTGGCAATATTTAATGGATCAGATGCGATATTACCATTTTCTAGAGAGACTTGATTTGGAATTTTCTTGTTTATATTATTTTTCCCCCTCCTTTCCCCAATGATTTTCCAGGACTCTTTAGATATATTATTAGCCCGGATTATTCTCTTGTCATTGTAAGTTATTTTGGTTTGTTTTAGTTTTTCATTGTATATCTTTTTGAAACTTTTGTATCTTTTATTATTTCATTACTTGTTGACTTGTAATTTTTTTGCAGTTCACATAATGTGTCATGCATCTGCTTCAGTTCATGTGTGTACCAAACGTATTTCTTGTCACTTTTTACTCTTTTCTTTTTGAAAGGAAAAGCATTGGCAAAATGGTATATGAAAGTATTATAGAAAGCATCAAATTTGTCATTAAACTCATTTGCCATGTATAGCTCCGTAACATTCCCTTACAAATCAACAATATAAATATAATAAATATGTACTCAAACCCCAAAAATAAATTAACAACCCAATTTATGAAACAAATAATAGACCCACTCAGGGGTAACATGATATGGATGGGAGACTTGAATGCTCACAATCCAATATGGGGTAGTCACAACATAAACAGTAATGGCACTGCAGTGGCACAAATGGTGGAAGACTATAACTTGGTCATCATGAATGACGGGACCCTGACGCGAATACAACCCCCAAATCAAAATCCCAGTGTCCTAGACCTCACAATAGTATCAGATATTGATATTGATATTTATTTCCAAACTAATAAAACATAGAATTAGTGGGTCGTCAAAATAGTACAATGTATAACATATAAGTGTATATAGACATGTATAAAGTAAAATTTACACTAAGAATAAAGTAAAATATAAGATATGAGGACAGACTGGGAGAGAGTCTATCACAAGAGTTCGAGTTCAGTAATGCTCAGATCAAGATACTCCTTGATCGAATAGAAACATTTTATTAGTAAGAAAGCTTTGATCCTGTTTTTAAATTGATATAGGTTGAGACACTTAATCTTTGAAGGTAATTTGTTATAAAGTTGCAGATTCAGAGAATTTTTTTGTGACATCAGGAGCCTGCATCTAGGAGTCGTGAGAGAATTTGCATTGCGAGTGGAGTAAGAGTGTATTTCTGATTGCACAGTGTATTTGTTTTTGTTTTTATGAATTTCAAGTAAGGATGAATATAGAAATAGAGTAGGAAGTGGCATAATTTGAAGATTAGCAAAAGAGGGCGACAGTGTTCGCGATGATGAACTCCAGCCATGACTCTAATAACTCTTTTTTGCACTAAGAAAGCTTTATGAGCGTGGCACGAGCCACCCCATAATAGAATACCATAAGCCATGTGACTTTGGAATAAACCAAAGTAGCATGATTTAAGTACGTGCAAACTAACGCAATGCCTCAAACGTCGGATCATAAAGGTGATACTTGATAATTTTTTTGTTAACACGTTGGCTGCCACGGCAATTTTCAGAATTCCGGTCTAAAAAGCCAATTTCATTTAATCATTTTATATTATTAAAAACTCTAATTATATTACATAGTAATTATCAAGAAGCATATAAAATGTATTTTAAAAAAAAAAAAGGTCTTACGAATTATCTATATTACAGTAATTCTGAGAACTCGAGTATCATCGCGTTAGACCTGTCGTCGCTAAAGCTGAATCAGATATATGCGTCCATATTCGTCAGTAGTATATCAGATATTGTCCAGTGCTTCACATTTACGTCTTTCTTGAGAGTGTTGTTTTATAATTATTGTTATAAATTAAGAAACCAATATGGATAAGAAAAGACCAATGACTGAAAATGAACTTGAGTACTACGCTAATCTAAGTGATTCAGAATTTGACATGATTTTCGGCGAGGAGGATGGATACGAGGAGGATGGTAACGACAGTAGCGATTATGAACCTTCTGTGAATTCAAGTGATAGTGCGCATAAGTCGTCTCCGAACCTGAAGATGAAGTCGTCTCCGAACCTGAAGATGAAGTCGTCTCCGAACCTGAAGATGAAGTTGTTCCCGATCCAGATGATAATGATGATGAACCCCAAGCAACAACATCAAATCCGAATGATAATTTGTGGACAGATATTCAACAAAATCCTGAACTATTTATTTTCCAAGAAAATGTTGGTTTGAAATTGGATACGTCAAATTTTACAGTGCAAACGCTGGTTGACTTATTTTTTTCGGAAGAGTTTCTTGCATTACTGGTCGAACAAACTAATTTATATGCTGCGCAAGAAATTGCAAAACGCACAGCAATAAAAAAATCTAACAGGGTATCAAAGTGGACAGACGTCAGTGCTGCAGAGATGAAAGTGTTTATTGGACTTTTGTTACAAATGGGGCCTTGTTCTTTCCCATCAATTGAACATTACTGGAGCACAAGCTAGTTATATAATGTAATGTTTTGGCTCAAATATGAGTCGAAATCGATTCCAGTTGTTACTCGTTATTTTCATTTGGTTGATAACACAATACCATCTGCCGACAGGTTATACAAGGTGAGACCAATTCTAACTCATTTCAACAATATTATGCTGAAAACTATGTACCAGATAAAATATTTGTATTGACGAATCCATGATGCTGTGGCGTGGAAGATTGCATTTCCGCCAGTACATAAAAAATAAAAAACACAAATACGGTGTCAAACTGTACGAACTATGTGAGTCCGACGGTCTTGTAATGAAAATCAAAATTTACTGCGGAAAATCAGAGAAAACTGACCATGATTTAGGTCACACTACTGATGTTGTGTTACATTTACTCGAGGACTATCTCGATAAGGGATACACGCTTTATATGGACAATTTTTATAATTCTGTTACTCTAACTAACTTACTAACTACAAGAAAAACTTACGTGTGTGGAACTCTACGAAATAAGAGAAAGGGAAACCCCAGAGATGTGGTACATCGTAAACTCAAAAAAGGAGAGTGTATTTGGCAGCAAAATGGACCTGTTACTGTGTGCAAATGGAAGGACAAACGAGATGTCCTTACCATTTCAAACATGCATGTTGTTGAAATGGTAGAGGTGTCCAATCGCAATGGAAAACTTTCTATGAAACCGAATATAATTCGAGATTACAATAAAGGAATGTCTGGAATTGACCGATCAGATCAAATGCTGTCGTACTACACATCTCTAAGAAAGACTATTAGATGGCCTAAAAAGGTTTCACTACATATTATAGAGATATATTTACACAATGCGCACAAAATTTTTCAAAAAGTAACTTCTAAAATAAAACTGATAAAGTTTAGAGAAGAATTCGTCGCCGCGTTGATTGGAGAAGAGATTCAACCAGTTTCGAAAAAGATAAGATTGCAAGAGCTTCATTATTTAGAGAGTCTGCCACCTACCGAAAAAAAACAACGTCCGACAAAGCCATGTCGTATATGTACCCAAGCAAAAAAACGCCGAGAAACGCGTTATTTTTGTCCGATCTGTGAAGAGAAGCCAGCCCTTTGCGTGGAAGATTGTTTTAAAAAGTTTCACAAACAATAAAAATATTTTTTTACTTCTTGATTTATTGTTAATAAAATTTCTGTTCATGTAGCCAGCATTGATTTTTTGTTCTCTTCCCAGAAGCCATCTATCCATATTAGCACTGATATGCTACGAGTTTCATCGTAGCTGCGCAAAAATGGTAAGTAAACATAAACTCGTAGTCGGCCCCAAAAAATTCCTTGGAATTAAAAAGGCCCTTCGTAGCTGCGCAAAAATGGTAAGTAAACATATTTGACGCTATTTCCTGAGGAATATTTGTTTTAGAGGAAACGATGAGAGACTGATTCTTCTCGATATTGATTTTCAGTTTATTTGATGTGAACCATACTTGAGCTACATTTAATATATCAACAGCTGAAGTACTAACGTTTTCTAGGTTAGTACTTTGGGAGACAAAGGTTGTGTCGTCCGCGAAAAAAACGCTCTTGATCGGTGAGGTACAGTAGTAGAGGTCATTAATATAGATCAAAAAGAGGAGGGGGCCCAGAACAGAGCCTTGAGGGACACCATGGGAAATGTTCTTACGATTAGAGAGATCCCCACCAAGTCTAACACATTGGGTTCTACCACCCAGATAAGATTCGAAGAAGTCCAGTGCCAGGCCTCTGATACCATAGAAATACATCTTTTGTAGTAGGATAACATGTGAGACACAGTCAAAGGCCTTAGATAGATCACATAGCGTGAGTTGTGAATGTTTGCCTTTTTCCAGGCCCTCGACTATGTCTGACACAACTTTTAGAAGAGCCTGGGTTGTTGATCGATTTTTCCGAAAACCAAATTGGCCAGGACATAAGAGAGAGTTGCTTTCAAGGAAGTTATATAGTTGTTGTTTGAAAATAATTTCAATAATTTTACCCAATATCGGTATAATCGAAATAGGCCGAAAATTGTTAATGTCATCTGTGCTACCCTTCTTCAGAACCGGTAGGACCACAGAGTACTTCAGAGTACTAGGAAAAGTTCCAGAGGAATAACAGTTATTTATTAGAATAGCCAAAGGATCGGCAAGGATGTCGGCTACAGATTTGATGATTTGACTGTTGAGCTCGTAGGCATCAAAAGCGTTGGAATTCTTCATGCCTAGAATAATATCATAAACATCAGCAGGAGTTACCGGATTTGAAACAAACGAGTGTACAGGAGTTTTTATTGTTTTTAGGTAAGATGTTGGTTCATGGGAAATGAGAGGTAGAGAGCTATGATTTGCTCGGCAATAAAGTAAAATAAATATTGAATTGATCCACGGTATATCAGACTCAATTTGCTTTTTCTATTTCTATTACCTTCATGGTTGATTATGTTCCAACTGTCCCTCATGACATTCGTGGAGTTGAGTAGGTAGCTGTTGTAGGCTTCAGTTTTGCAAATTATTATTTGATTTTTATAGTCCCTACTCAATGTTTTGTATGCATTTAGAGAACAAGTATCTCTGTCGACATCTTGTATGGTTTTCAATGCATTTAGCGTATTACGCATTTGAGTAAGTTCCTGATTCACCCAAGTGACTGGTAGTGAATTAGAAACAGCGTCTTTTTTCCTCAACGGAAAAATAGAAATCACAAGATCGTTTAATAGATCAAGTAGATTCTGCATATGGAACTCAGGAGTAATATTATTGTTTAAAAAGCAACCCCAATTATAGTCCATAAGGTGGGATCTCAACCTATCTAGACCGTGCCTGTGATCCCACCTTATGGACTATAAGATAGCGCACAAGTGTTCCTGGACTAAAATAACAGATCTTGGAGACAGTGATCATTACCCAACCTTATGTTACATGAACTTTCATAAAAATAAAAATCACCGGATACGGAGGTATGAAAATACCTTCGGCTCAGGAAGAAATTTAAAAAAAGAAAACTGGGAGTTGTATTCGAATAGGGTGAAGGAAATACTCAGTCCTGACAATCAAATTAGGGATCTACAAGAATACGAAAAATTCATATACACATTAAACACAGCGGCAGAGAGTTCCATACCCCCAAAGCAACAAAACGACCAAGTTAGGCCTTCTATCTACCATCTGGTGGGACCAAGAATGCACCGAAAAAGTTAAAATTAGGAAAAACAGTATTACAAATTTTCAGATTCATCCTACACTAGATAATTACTTGGATGCAAAAAAAACAATAGCTACAACCAGAAAATTTCTCAAGAAAAAGAAAAAAGACAAATTTAGAAAGTTTTGCTCGACACTTAATAGGAATTCAGATCTAACATATATTTGGAATAATATTAGAAAATTCTCCGGCTTAATAACAAAATACAACAAAAACACCCTTCCAAAATCGGAACCTTCTGTCTACACACCAAATGGGCTTCCGAAAAGGTACAGGAACCAATGATAATGTAGCATACCTAATATCACACATTCAGATAGCTTTCAGCATAAATAACACAACAATTGCGGTATTCTTAGATATAAAAGGGGCATATGACAATGTTGATATTTTTAAATTGTATCAAATTATGATGGACACATCAATCCCACAGGTATTAACTAACGCAGTATTCCACACACTGCAAAACAGAATACTGTACATTAAAAACCAAGAAGGGAGTCTTCAAGGACCCAAATCAACATCAACAGGACTAGCACAAGGCTCACCACTGAGCCCTTTATTATTTAACCTATATCTATCCTCTCTGTTCCATTTGATTCCAGAAGACATGACACTACTAGCTTACGCAGATGATCTCGTTCTACTATCTTCTGGGAGAAATATTGTGAATATCACCTCTAAATTTGTTCATTGAAAAACCTGATGTTTCAAAACTCCTTATCCTCCTTGTCCAATCAGATAATTTCGTTTTCAAATATATTCCTGTTGACAGAATTTCACAAAAATGTTTAAAATTCAATATTGATTCTGCACATTTTGTAGCAAACATATTCATCATATTTGAAAAAATAGTTAACATATTTCTACCAGACCTGTTAGTGTGTTTGAAATATTTCACTTATTCATTCAATATTATTAGTATTCCCCTTATACGGTTTCTGTATTGAAATAAATGTCTGAATTGATTGATTTTATATTGACGTAAATATTGATTGTCTAGGGGCCGCTTAAGGTCACGGTTGATACTTGTGCAGTCAACATGTGGAATAATAAGAAGACTAATATCTGAATATGAAATTTTTTCCATCTTCTATTATATATCATTGATCCTAACCAAATAGCTTCATTTTATTGTGTATTATTAGAATTATAGTAATTTTTTAACACTTCAGCAACTCCTAGTATAACCTTATTAAAATAGCATGAACACAAATATTTATTGTAATCCACATCTTGTTTTATTTTTGAATAAGTTTTCTACATTTTAATAAGTAGGGATATGATATAAAAATACCTTGGAGCGGTGTTTTGTGATTTTTCCAAAGCATTTGATTGTGTAAATCACGGAATACTGCTCCAGAAGCTGGATTGCTATGGAATCAGAGGAACACTAGCAACGACTGCCCAGGAAAAAGCCAATATCTTTGCGCACCTATTTGCTGGAAATTCCACTCTGGATTCATCGGGAAAACAACCCCTGAACATTACACCTATTGACAGTCACATGCCCGAGATCACCTTTCGCCAACGTACTATCAGAAGATTTTGCTGGGTCTCAACACCAACAAAACCTGTGGATCTGACGGAATCCCGCCGATTGTTCTCAAGAAATGTGCCCCGAACTAACACCTGTTCTTTGCAAGTTGTTCAACCACTCTTACAATTTGGGGTATTTCCGTCCAATTGGAAAATTGCAAGAGTACAGCCAGTCCCTAAATAAGGCTACAAGGCCCTACCTCGCAACTACAGACTTATCGCACTGCTATCTATTATTTCAAAGGTCATGGAAAAAGCCATCAACATCGAGCTCATGAAATATCTGGAAGACTCAGGAATTGTCAACGATCGGCAATATGGCTTCCGCCATCAGAGATCACCTGGTGACCTGCTCGCTTCCGTCTCACATATATGGCAGCTATCTATTGAAAAGTATGGAGAAACTTTAGCTGTGGCATTAGATATCTCCAAGGCGTTCGATCGAGTTTGGCACCAGGGACTCCTCGCCAAGCTTCCGTCTTATGGCTTGCCCCCTCAGCTGTGTTCTCTGCTTGCTAGTTTTCTCTCAAACAGGTCTCTCCATGTAGTGGTCGATGGAGTTTCATCTGACACTCTACTCATAAATGCTGGTGTTCCGCAAGGATCTATTCTCGCACCAACACTATTTCTACTTCACATCAACGACCTGTTGAAAGCAACTTCATGTCCAGTACACAGCTTTGCCGATGATAGTACCCTCCATACCGCTTTCTCTTCCAGGGCCCCTATATCAGCCCGTGAAACCAGAAATGAACGAGGTTGAAATGTTAATAATATAAATATGGACTTAGCAACAATTCTCGAGTGGGGATCTAATAACTTGGTAGAATTCAATGCAAACAAAACACAAGCATGTCTTTTCTCTAAAAAAGCCGATCTCACTGTGCCTAACATAACTTTATCAGGAGTAACCATACCACTGAAGTCATCCATATCGATGCTTGGTATTACTATCAGCAACTTGCTGTGCTTCACGTGAGGTCCATTGCCAAAAGTGCATCCCAAAAACTTGGTTTTTTGTTTCGTGCCAAGAGCTATTTCACCCCCACTCAGCTGCTTATGATCTAAGGCCCCCCACTTGTTTAATATGTCCAAAAAGGCACAGATCCGACCTGTCCTGGAATACTGTTCCCATATTTGGAGCGCGGCACCTAAACATATCCTGAGGCTATTGGATTCTGTCCAAAAAAGGGCAATTCGTCTCGTCGGTGATGCCTCGCTTACAAACTCGCTCACTTGTCTGGAACACCGTAGAAAAGTTGGCGATTTGTCTCTATTTTATAGATATTTTCATGGGCGATGCTCTTCTGAAATATCAACAATCGTTCCTGCTTTGGCAGTCTCTTCGAGACTAACCCGTCAAGTTCAGTCATCACACCCCTTCGTGGTCACTTTGGAGACCTGCAGAACATCACTTTTCAAAGACTCGTTCATCCAACGAACAGCGAGGCTTTGGAACTCATTGCCTAGGGAAGTGTTCCCCGAGGCATACAACCTCCAGAAATTTAAGAAGAACACCAACTCCTACCTTCTTTCCCTTGGTTCCCACGATATTCTGTGAACATTACAGGATATCCCTTTTCGTGGGAACCAGAACATTAAAAAAAAAAAATCAGAGGTGTAGCTTATAACTGGCTAAAATCGTATCTCTCTAACAGAATTCAGATGGTAAAATGTAATAATAAATTGTCAAACCCTTCAAATATTGATTATGGTGTTCCCCAGTATTGCTGTTGTTCCTCGGTATTGGGACCAATTCTTTTTCTTATTTATTTAAATGATCTTGGTAATATCAACATTTCCGGAAAATTCACCATGTTTGCAGACGACACCACAATAATGTGGCACGGAAAAAATGTTGAACTCTTGAAAGAAAATATCACTTTTGATTTGGAGAAAGTTAAACGATGGTGTGACTCCAACTTGCTGTGCTTCAACATTGAGAAAACAAGCATACTAACCTTCAAATTCAACTTTGATAACCTAGCTTTAGGCAATCAGAGGGTAACTAGCCAACCCCACACCAAATTTCTAGATTTATACCTAGATGACAAATTGAAATTTGAAGCGCACATAAAAAAACTTAGTAAAACATTAGCATCAGGCTGTTATGCTGTTCGAGTCATTACCAATGAACTTGGCCTCAATTCAGGCAGAATAGCATAGTTCTCACTGATTGAATCTCACATAAGATATGGTATCTCCTTCTGGGGTTCCTGCTCTAACCAGTTGATGAACTCAATATTTGTACTTCAAAAGAGAGCATTGAGGTACTTTTGTAAATGTCGTTCAAGGGTTCATTGTAAGCCTCTTTTTATTGAACATCGAATTTTAACGCTAACTTGTATATTTATTCTCGAAACAGTGTGCTTAATACATAAAACGAAATCAAAAGAGCCAAATTTGTTATATTACCCATCAACACAATAATATTAGTAAGCCCATACCAATATCATCCTTGACAAAAAATTGCCTTATATTCGAGAGTAGGAAAATTTATAACCACCTACCTGGCCTTCTCAAGAACACAGTAAATCTCGCACTATTTCGAAATTCAATTGAGAATATCCTTCTCAAAAAGGCATATTACAACCTACAGGAATTCTATAGTGACAACCTTAGTTAGATCATTATGTATGACTAGCACTGTACACCCATTTATTTTTTTTATTATATTGTAATTCCTTTGACTACTGAATGTAGTTTATATAGCGTATAAATGTAATTTTTAATTGTTGAGTATTGTTAAAATTTTAACGTGTAGTATGACAATCTACTAATGACATTTTACCATGTTATGGAAGTGTTATTAGTTGTGTTTGTATATGTGATGTATATATTTGTATTTAAGAGTAAGCATTTTTATTATTAATTATTAATAATTGTTTAATAATTTATGTCCCTTTCATAAAGCTTTATCAACAAGTAACCATCTTAATATATCATGAATATACATTATATTTCTTAAGTTTCCTCTAATCATAACAGTATCAGACCATTTTTTTAGTTGAGCTCTGACATATTCCTCGTCAAAAATATAATATATTGATATAAAATCAGATAAAAGTGTGATTTATCTCATCTCATATACAGACTTACTTACATAACTTGCTCAAAAAATGTGTGATATATCTCATCTCACATACAGACTTACATAACACACCTATTCATGACCTCGACTATTATCAGTAAAAGCCAGATCAGGACTCAATGGAACACAATGGAACACAATGATAATAATCTATTTCCAAGTTATTTTTCAATAGGCAGAAGGCACAAAGCTGTTCACCTTCCATAATAATTAATTAAAGGTGTAATCTCAGGATGTCACATATATCTCTTATTCACAATTATTTCGTTTTTTAGAGAACATACCTCATTCATGGCATCGACCAACAGTTTCTGGATCAAATAATGATTATCCACATATGATAGATCAGGTCTCCATGGAACACAATGGTAAATCATATTCTTAAGTTATTTTTCAATAGGCATGCAATGCTGTTCATTTTCTACTAATAAATTAAAAAGTTACTTCAAATGCTACAGTAAGGGGTATACTTCAGAATAAAATTTTATTTATACAGAACATACATCACACATGGCCTCAACCATCAGTCCCTGTCCCAAATAATCAAAATCGGCCAGATCAGGTTCCAGTACCATCAGTTCTTGTACCAATTAATCGACATCGGCCAGATCAGGTGTCGGTACCAGCAGTTCCTATACCAAATAATCAACATAGGCCAGATCAGGTTCCAGTAGAATACAACGGTAATAATATTATTTCCAGGTTGTTTGACAAAAAATATGTTTTCCCAAAGGCACAAAAATGGAAACAAATATACAAACTTTGCTTTCAGGGAACATATCGACAACCTTGGAAAGGAAAATTGATAGGCTCACTGACCTTGTTGGGAGGATTCATGTGGAGATTGACTATGAAAAATCAGCGAGGAAGAAATGAGCCTCTCCACAATGAATTTAAAAATAGTTTTCCCTTCCAGTCAATAAAATCAATGAAATAATTTGACGAACAACTGCATGCTGATGATCAGAAAAAAAAATGGTGAGTTTTTCATCTTGATGGCATGTATCTACAAGCTACTATTTTTTTATATCAGTTGATTCTAAAAAACGATCTTTCACTTTCTCACCAATGCTTTCCCATAAAGATAATCAGTCTTATTTTTAAATAATCTGTAGATAGTTTTAAACCAAAATGAGATACAATTTGTTTGAAACAGGAATGTAAATTGAATTTATGATATAGGACAGATTCAGGAAGACTATTAGACAGGTCCTTAACAATTCATTCATGAATGCAAGAAGCTATTCAGAGAATAAGTTTACATTTTATACAGTAAGTCATGTATAACTTGAGCTTGAAATTATTAATTATTATTGATTTTGAAAACTTGTTTAAATACATAATGATGGCCTTCTCCAGTGGTTCATAAAATATGCATTGGGTTATTGTTACTAGTTATTTTTTTTTTGAAAATAAAAAAGGAATATTTTGTTCCTTAGTTTCCAGTGAAGTATTTTTTTTTCAGACAGAATACTTTTATTCAATTGGGGGTCTATCTGCTAAAGATTTCCATTCAAGGGCTATGACAAGAGTATTTACAAATTCACTTGCGATGAATTGTTCCTGGAAGGGATTCAAACACAATAACAAAATTGAAGACTTGATGATTGTGCAGTGTTTGTATGGCAAGAAACTGTTTTGAAATCATTCATAATCTTTAAGAAACAATAATGAAATTCTGTATTTTCCATAAAAAAATGTCATAAAATGACCTTAGGAAGTATAAGTTGAATTGGATGTTTTTTTAAGAAAAGGACAACTTTTATGAATTATTGCTTCTGTTGCTCTAGTTTTGGTATATCGTAAAGCTTGTTGAATGGGTACTTTCTAAAAGAAACTCTATATTCTGAGTTACAGTTATTTGGTGCTATATTTGCTAAATATGTTAGTTGGTATTATTTTTTTAGCACTGCTAGGCACAGTAAGTGCAAAAAAAAACATGTTTACATTAAAATGCGAAATTTGCCAACTGTGTTTTTTTCCATAAAAGCAAATATATACCAAAAATTTGGTGAATTTATTCGAAGCCATTTTTTCATGAGGGGTGGGCAGTGGGTAGGGTTCTGACCTCAATTAATTTTAAGAATACTTTGGAACCATTGCTTGATTTGAGTTTTGGTGAATTTTCGATACTTTTTAATCCATCATAGGGTGAATACTCACTCCAATAACCTTATATGAGCTCAACAGCCATGCCCATTTCTTATGCACAAATAATTTCCTTTAAATTTTAGATATGTCATAGTGAACACATTGTTCCACAAAATTATACGACCAGATAAAGAAATACAACTAGCTATAAAACTTAAATAAAGCTAACATTGATTGAATAACAAGAAATATATATTCATGAAAATATACTTGTGTTGCAATTTGATAAGCTACACCCAAGTATTTCCTCATCTTTTGAACTATCATTTTTTCTCTTTTCCAAATACGCACTTATTAAAATATATCTTATTGATAAAAAAGAATCATAAATCACCCCTTCATGGCCTTCTATGATCAGAAGACGCTTAGCATAAATTGAAAAAACTCGAGACATTTTTAGCAGAATTTTGAATGGAGCATTCTATTCCAATATTATCAAATACCTCTTTATGAAATTTATATCTTAATAGCTAATACCTGCGTCTTCGCACGCAACGGTATTTCACCCCTATAGGTTTGAAGTTGTGTGATAAAACTACCACGAATGTTACTCTTTCACAAAAACATGCCAAATTTGAGTCGATTCTTGGATTGGTTGTAGGGTGATGGGGAAACAAATATACAAACCATCTTTTAGATCAATCGTATAGGCTATCTCATTTTATTCTTTTATTAGAAATTATTTTAACTCTGGTTTTTTTAGGGATCATGAGTTTGTTTCTCATAAACCAAACATATGATTCATTGAAAATCTAGAATCATTATTTAGATGGCGATTAACAAATAGCCACAAGACATTTTTTTCAGCATTTCTTTAGCTTATTCAATTAAAGAGCATTGAGCCAATATTTTCATCTCTTCTACAGACCAGAATTGGCATTTGTTTGTTTTGAGGTATATTGTATAACCTGCTCTAGATTAATTTATCTGAAGTTCAAGTGAAGCTGATAGAACCAACAAACGAAATCATATTCAATCTTCTTCATTAATTTTCAGATGCAATTTCTGGGCAATATCCCACAACATTGAAGGAGTTCGAAAAACTATTGAGAGATTGGCTTTGCCATGCCAAGCAAAGGAAAGAACGCCAATTCGTAACGAAACTTTCAATTTCCCTAGACTTTGGCTGGAATTCTCCTTACATCCCAGTCTCACTGTTACCGGGTGTGACAGGTTTGTCAGGTCTACTCCTTTCAATACGTCAGGTCGCACAAAATTTGAAGTCGCCCCTGTATCCACTAGGGCCAGACACTCGTGACCGTTCACTTGTAATTTTATTCGTGGGAGTGTTTTCCCTAATGCGATGTCGTCCCCCAACAATACTAACGATTCTCCCTTTCCATTTAAATTCAAATCACCAAATTTTGGTGAAAGTGCAAAAGAGCATTCCTCTTCCAACTGGTTAATTTTATATCCCAGAAAAAAATAATCAGAGAGATGGTTCAAGCTAATTTCAGAGATCATGCAAAACCTGTATTCATTGAGATTCTTATGGTACCATGTCTATATATACTTGAAGCTATCTTATACGTACATATAAATAAAGATAAATACACTACCGGGGCACTTATACATGATTACAATACTAAAAGCAAAGAGGTCATTAGAACAGCAAAAACGAAATTAGTAAATACTGAAAAACAAACCGAAGTATTATATGGCAAAATATATAACACGCTTCCAAAAGAATAAAAAAACTATATAAAAAAAACAAATGTGGTTAAGCAGACTCTTTTGAGCCAAGCATTTTACTCAATAAATGAGGTTTTTGATGCAGTCTGGCCAGTTGATTAAAGGCAAAAGGCACTAAGGAACTTGTTTCAATTTTAAATGTGTTTTAAGAATATGTGTTTAATATAATTTTAGGTTACTTAGCTATATTTGTAATGTGATTTGTATACCTTTTCTATTTTTTATGACATGTCTAAACAAATTATGTGTGTTTGTTTTCAAGTGTACATAATATTGTAACATAAAGACCAATAAATTCTTATATTATCTTATCACGACTAATCTCAATTCCTACAGGCGATCCACGGTCGTTGTGGACACCTCGCCTTAGTTTTCCGACAACACATTTAAGTTACTATGACCCCCTCCACGGCTATTTCCAGCCGCAGGAGAATTTGGCCGATTTGGAGTATGATTGGGATTCGAAAAATTTCGACTTCCCGAGTTTTGATAGTTACGACTATCGTTCGATTGAAAACCTCGATTTTCATTATTTTGACCGCTCCGCCCGACATTACCGTTTCCTTGAGAAAAATTCCCACTTCGGGATTGATCGTTACTACCCCCTTGCCTATTTTCTCCTTGAGAAAAGCGAACTTGGGCTCGATCATTATTTCTCAATTCTGACTGATGAATTTGGTTCCTGTCCGAGACTTACGCCTTGTGAACGCAAATTATTATTGTTCGAATTCTCATAATTCCGACACGAACCGATATCCCTTTCTATTCCAATACACAACTCTAATAGTTGGTCAATATCAAATTACTGAGTGATGCCCAACAGGGGAAACAAGAATGTAGCTCTAGGACTTTCATAAGACTTATCAAAAGCGTATGACTGCTTAGACCACAAGATATTACTGGATAAACTTGAGACTTACGGGGTTTGAGGTAAGCCTTTAGA
Organism: Gonioctena quinquepunctata; assembly: GCA_018342105.1. Classification (NCBI taxonomy): domain Eukaryota; kingdom Metazoa; phylum Arthropoda; class Insecta; order Coleoptera; family Chrysomelidae; genus Gonioctena; species Gonioctena quinquepunctata. The sequence goes on along the minus strand of JAFIRS010003788.1, from coordinate 31,530 downwards.
CTGGTTCAAATCATACCTTTGTAATAGAAAGCAAAAAGTAGGAGTACAGAAAGATAATATAAATGCGTTATCACAAGTAACTGACATAGATATAGGTGTGCCTCAGGGCAGCATTACTGGCCCAATACTTTTCATAGTATTTCTAAATGATGTGTGCGATGTACTAACACCATACTCTGACTGTAAAATGGTAAACTATGCTGATGATACGAATATTCTGATTGAAGGACGAACGGTTGAACGTATATTAGACAACTCCAACTTGATGTTTAATAAGATAAACAACTGGTTCTCCGAAAATAAACAGGTTGTAAATGAAGAAAAGACTAATGTAGTTATGTTTACAACTGGACATGCAAGCCAGGCAGTGCCTAGTAACTTTCAGTTAAACAACAAAAACTTAGAAATAGCACCTAGTATCAAATTCTTAGGAATCCATATCGACCGATATCTAAATTGGAGTGTACATATAAATGAGCTAGTCAGTAAATTATGTAAAACATGTTATGCATTAAGAATACTATCAAAGCATTTGAGTTTTTATATACTTGAAGTTGTGTATCATGCAAACTTTGAAGCTTTTTTTAGGTATGGTATATTGTTCTATGGCGGAAGTACTTCATTACAGCACCTATTTATTATTCAGAAAAGGGTTGTCAGAATTATGTTTAAACTAAATTATAGAGAATCATGTAGGACTAAGTTTCGTTCAGGTAATATATTAACAATTGTTGCTGTGTATATTCAAGAGTGTCTTTTGTTTCTCACTAAGAATAGGCACCTTTTTTCTGATTATAAATCCCATATTAGCTATAAGACCAGAAATGTAAATTATAATTATCCTGTACATAGGTTGACCGTAACCGAAAAAAATTCTTTGTATAATTCTATCAAATTTTTCAATAAGCTACCAGAAAGAATAAAATCACTTTCTTCTCCAAATGGTTTTGAAAAAGAAATTTGGAAACTCCTAATAAACCTGGAGCCTTACTCCATAAGGGATTACTTAGAAGCACACCTAGAATAGATTTTGTAGTCTGTTTGTTTTTGTGTACCTACATACTGTTTATATATAGGTTTTGTGATGGTCTTAGTGACCTTTAATGTGTTTTTTGACGCCTGTTTGTTTCTACCACCTTTTACAGGTGTAACTTCTTGTACTTGGTTGTTTTTTCAAATAAAGATTATTATTATTATTATTAAATATCATTGTCCCCCTCAAATGGTTAAGAATTTGTGGCAGCAATAATTCAAAAATCAATAATATGATTTCCTTTTCCGAAAAATTCGGAACGAGTCAGTACGCAAGAGCTAATTTTTTCGCTATGAATATATCTACTTGTTCATTTTTCGCTTGCGACCGACCGTAAAATTTGCTAGTTAAACGAGCGACATACTCTTGGCTATCATATCTCGCTAAAAATCTGCCTTTAAAAAACTCCCACGAAATATAGACGTGTGCATAGTTATTAGCCCAATTTAATGGTTCACCTTTTAGTTGGCATCGGATGAAAGAGACCCACTTGTCTCGTGGTATCCGATGCTTCGTGAACTCGTCTACAATTTTAGTTAGATAAAAATAAGGATTCTCGGTATCCGTGCCCTAAAATTTTGGCAATCTTTGAGTATCCAATTTATTTACGCTATTCATATTTTGCAATAGTAAAGCTGCAAGCTTTTCCATGGCAATATTTTCTTGAACATTATTGTTTCTCGAAAAATCTATTATTTCTACGATCCATATTATTCGTAGAAATTTCATCATCTCTATGACTAACATTATTTTGAAAGAAATTAGCACTTTCCTGAATTTCTTGATTAGGGCGCCAGCAGTTTTGCATTTGCGGCCTCGAAACTGCAAAAGACCGATTTATCGGTGCAATAACTCGCCTCTGACTGGGCAGCATCACCGTTGAGGCGAGTTGCGGATTTGGTTCTCCAAACCTCAAAACACTACGATTTGATTCCATACTAGGAACTTGAAAAATGTCTGACACACGCCTTTGTGTTTTTGCAAAATTTCCCTAGAGTTTAATTTTTCGCTGTTCTCCCCCAGCACGTGGGTTCGCTCCTTATACAAAGAATTTAGCCCAGAACTACTATCAAATCCTGTGGTAATATTTGCACTTGCAATATTGTCTGAAAATTCATTACTGCACTCTCGAGTATTTTTCTCAGGCATCTCGTTACCCGAAAAATCTCGTTTTCTTTCTATTCCATTATTTAAGCCTACATTTATCGCTATTGCCTCATTACTATAAGTGACTTGTGCTTTTTCACGCCGATTAGACCTTGTTGAAACTTAGTTTCTTCTGTTTGAATGAGTAGTCTTTTTCTTTGTAATAGTTTTATTTAACTTTACCTTAACAATGCATGGTTTTCGTTTGTGTACAATACTTTATTGACATCTAACATATTTAATCTTTTAAGCACAGAACATGAATATTTAGAAATAACGCAATGTTGCCAACTTTATACTTCAACAGACCTCAAAATTGCTGGAGTTGAAAATGCCATATTTTCTTTACTTTGAGAAACTTCAGGATTCATTTTTAAATAGCTCTGAAAGCCCCACGCTTTTTGCGCGCCATTACTAGTTTGGAGAAGCATTGTTTGAAAAAAATATTCTAGTTGAAGTTTTATTGAATATACACCTCCGGCCAGCTCGATCTCAGAGGGGGTGATAAAACTAAACTTGTATCGTAGTAAATGAACTTGCATTAAAACTTCTCTTGACTTTAGAAAATATATTTTCATATGTCTAGTTTAAAACCTTTAATATTGGCAAATGGCCTGATATGGTTTATTTATTATTAATACTGCTCATCGTCGAACTTCCTGTTCTGACGGGACATCTAGGGTTCTATCTTCGATCGCGAGAGCCCTATCAGAAATCTGTAATTCATGAGAAAATGATTTAGCTCAGCTCCAGGACCCTGCGATGCCCCTTCATTCAAGATTGGACCTGTAGGAAGCTGTACGAGTCCCTAATACCCTACGCAACACTGTTTCTAGTCGTAAATATCGCGCCTATCTCACCACATGTATCCTAACACCGTCACACGTGGTGCCCGCTCGTCTCCGAGACGTCCTTGAGGTCGGCTTATCCAAGCATGCGTGGAATGAGACTCCGTGGCCCCAAACCTTGAAAAAAGCACGACCTTCTACACCTGGTGACACCCCAATCCAGCTTGGCTGTCATGGCTAATCACCAGCATGTAGCGGAATGACAGGAAATGGAATCCAAATAAAAACACACTGCTATAATTCTTATTCTGCTCCCTCGTTCCGTAGACTACGTAATTTGGGCTTCGAATTCCTTTTTGAAACCAAGTTATTGTTGGCAGAAACGATTGATAATGAATTTGAGTTTGGTTCAATTGGTAGGCTGGAGTCCTCCTTAAATAACCATGAAATATAATCCTAGTACGTGATAGTCGTAGCTATCCTCTATCGATGATACGAATAAGATTTCCAATCGGAGAATTTCGTGCAACTTGTCCAAGTTGCTCCTCGGGAAAGTTATTCCTGCAAATCCACCAATATAAATAGTCAACGAAGCGCAGCGCAGAGCTCAAAATATGGCGACTTGACTCTCAGATTAACTGAGCAAGACTAACTGACTTTTGGTAACTTTGCACGCTTAAATAAGACGGCGTCTAGAATGGAGGCTCGCCATTGGTCAGAATTGTCAAAAGGGGCGTAACCCTGCAATTAGCGATTACAATACTATATTTCGAGTGTTTTCACTCTAGATTTCATTCGAACTTTTTTTTGAATTATACAAAATATATTTTATGAAAAATAATATTTAACATTAATTTGCTGAAATGGGTCAAATGCGGCATTTCACGGCACGACCCCCTCCAAAAAGGACGCTTAACAAATGTACCAACCATACTTATCACCAACGCAACCACCAACGCCTTGAAAGAGGCGCTTTTTTTTTCACTTCATTTCAACAGCATCATACATCTTATATGGCACTTCATTCCCGAATACCCCACAGGGTTAACAGTAATTGGTCCCTATCCTAATTGGGTATAATGTTAACTTGAAACTACTTGAACATGTGGCTCTAAGCCCAAAATAAAATTTCAAATTTTTTCAGGTAACATGAACGGAACAGATAAGGATACTTCTCTTTGGGGACAATCCCCCTCAAAGAGTGACAATCCCCCTCAAAGAGTGACAATATATAGCCAGAAATCTAGCTGTTGGCCATTTGTAGCCGGGAATATAGCTGTTTGGCCATCCGTAGCCGGGAATATAGCTGTTTGGCCATCCGTAGCCGGGAATATAGTTGTTTTTCAAGAAAAACGAACGATAGTTGCAAAAAAATTTAGGTAAGTATTATTATAATGTTTCTAACATAATCTCAGGTTTTACTCTCTCGCAGGTACTCTTGAATTTCTTTCCAAAGAAAGACACAACAACACGTGGGCTTATCCAAGCTCCACAACTCTTCGAGTTCAAAATGGTAGACTACCATGTCTATCAATTTTTTCTTTGAAATTTGACTAGGGGAATATCACATTTCTAACATATATTCAGACTTCTTGTCTCATCTTTTCAACTTTTAACTTCTGATGGAGTTGAAAGAAAAATACTTCATTTCTCTGAGGTACTAATTCTAAAAGTTCACAATACTTTTGCTGTGGCGAAAGTTGGAGTTCACTTTACTTACGGACATGACAAGGATGTATACAAAAATTCAGGTTCACTATTCCCATGGAGGAAAATATTCTCGTTCGAGACGCGGCACTATGTACAGGTAAAAATATGATGACAACCATGGGGTTTCCCATTTGGGACACACTCCCAAAACTTGCCGCCTAGGATTCTCATTTGGTTTTTCAACCGGAGGTGGCCGAGGGTCTATTTCTGCTTGCCCAGCCCGAGGGCTAGGTGCTACCCGTATATCATTAACGTGAACGTTCCATTCGGCACCGCCTTTCAGTACCATGTAACAACTCTCGCCGGCCTTTCTCTCAATTTGATAGGGCCCTACCCATGTTTGGCCAAAATTTCCTTGTGTTTGATTGTGATTGCGGCACAATACCCACTGGCCGGTTACAAATGTCACACAAGGATCATCTCGGTGAGGGAAAAGTTTATCCCTATACTTTTGCGCTTGTTCGTTGGCCGCATCTACACAAACGTGTCGCGCGACCAATCGCCTCATCCTTCTCCGCTGAGCTGGCATAGCCCATTAGCCAGGTTCCGGTAATTCATAGGCTAGTAATAGACTGAGAAACGCCGGTTGACGCATTCTTCCGCGTTCGTAAACAATGTAACACATGTGAGATTTGTTCACCCCACTGCGCTTCTGCTTTACCGATGAGAGCAGCTCGAAGAATCTTTTTTACCTCCTGAGCACGCCTCTCTACGGAATTGGCTTGTTGGTGAAACACCGCCGAGAACTTCAGTTCTATTCGGTATTTCCCACAATATTCCTCAAGTTTCCTACCGTTAAATTTGGCTGCACTGTCACTGACTACCAATTGGGGATAACCCCAACGGTTACAAATTTCTTCACATAAAAACCTAGTCACCGCCGTTCCGTCTGCCTTTGGGACTAGACGCCTTCTACCCATTTAGAAAAACAGTCGGTGACCAAGATAAGATATTTATTTCCTTCTGAAGTAGCAGGATATGGGCCCATAACATCTATAGAAATTATTTGCCACGGCCTATCTGGCTCGTGGGGTCCCATACCTGCTTCTCCTTGAGGCCGACTACTCTTTGTCGTTGCGCATATCAAACATTTCGAAATATATTCGCTAATCTTGCCTGTAGGTCTCCTCGACCCCAGGATGCCCTATCATGTCTTGATAATGACGCATTACCTTAAAAAAAAAGGTTTTGGTATAACTACACGCCGCAAGTTCCTGTTTGGACCTACATAATATAAGACGCCCTCAATCAGATCAAATTCACTGACTATTCTTCTCTCGTATTTGGAAGGTTGGGCGTTCGCTTTGGCTTGCACAATTCTTTCTTTAAATCTTTGTACGCATGGTGCCGTCGCTTGTGCAGAATCTACTGTCTCGTAGAAAGTTTCTAATATTTTCTGACATTCTTCCTTTCGGAGAACATCCGTTTCCTCCAAGAATTCATTTGATTCTAAGACTTCTAATAGCAATTCGGAGCCTACCTCGCTCTCTGAACACTCGCCATCCGTATCCTCGAAATCCTCGGTGATTTCATCCCCGAACTCTTCTTCTTCACCCCTAAATTCATCCCTTTCAGGTAGTAGGTCTACAACTTCAGAATAACCCTCATGATTCGGCAATACCTCCAAAACAGGGTAGTTAACAACCCCCGAAATTTTTAATCCGCCCTTCTGAAGTGCTGGATTCTCAATCACCACTACTCCTTCCGGTTCGGGACACACCCACATTGCCATTTGCCTACTTTCCCTCTCGAAATAGATACACTCATTGGTAATATCCATGAGAGCACCCGTTTCCGTCAGGAAAGGCATTCCCAAAAATTACTTTTTCATTCAAATTGTGCAAAACTGATGCAACAGTGCTGATACTTGCGTCGCCAATTCATAACGAAACTTTCAATTTCTCTAGACTTTGGCTGGAATTCTCCCTACATCCCAGTCTCACCGTTACCGGGTGTGACAGGTTTGTCAGGTCTACTCCTTTCAATACTTCAGGTCGGACGAAATTTGAAGTCGCCCCTGTATCCACTAGGGCCAGACACTCGTGACCTTTCACTTGTAATTTTATTCGTGGGAGTGTTTTCCCTAAGGAGATGTCATCCCCCAACGATACTAACGATTCTCCCTTCCATTTAAATTCAAATCACCAAATTTTGGTGAAAGTGCAATAGAGCATTCCTCTTCCAACTGGTTAATATTATCACGACTAATCTCAATTCCTACAGGCGATCCACGGTCGTTTCGTGGACGCCTCGCGCTTAGTTTTCCGACAACACATTTAAGTTACTACGACCCCCTCCACGGCTATTTCCAGCCGCAGAATTTGGTCGATTTGGAGTATGATTGGGATTCGAAAAATTTCGACTTTCCGAGTTTTGATAGTTATGACTATTTATTGTTCGATTGAAAACCTCAATTTTCATTATTCTGACCGCTCCGCCCGACATTACCGTTTCCTTGAGAAAAATTCCCACTTCGGGATTGATTGTTACTACTCCCTGCCTATTTTCTCCTTGAGTAAAGCGAACTTGGGCTCGATCATTATTTCTCAATTCTGACTGATGAATTTGGTTCCTGTCCGAGACGTCGTTACAACCTTGTGAACGCCAATTATTATTGTTCGAATTCACATAATTCTGACACGAACCGATATCCCTTTCTATTCCGATACACAACTTTAATAGTTGGTCAGTATTGAATATCATTGTCCCCCTCAAATGGCTACGAATTTGTGGCAGCAATAATTCAATAATCAATAATATGGTTTCCTTTTCCGAAAAATTCGGAACGAGTCTGTACTCAAGAGCTAATTTTTCCGCTACGGATATATCTACTTGTTCATATTTCGCTTGCGACCGACCGTAAAATTTGCTGGTTAAACGAGCGACACACTCTTGGCTATCGTATCTCGCAAAAAATCTGGTTTTAAAAAACTCCCACAAAATATAGACGTGTGCATAGTTATTAGCACAATTTAATGCTTCACCTTTTAGTTGGCATCGGACAAAAGAGACCCACTCGTCTCGTGGTATCCGATGCTTCGTCAACTCGTCCACAATTTTAGTTAAAAAAAAAATAAGGATTCACGGTATCCGTGCCTGAAAATTTTGGCAATCTTTGAGTATCCAATTTTTTACGCTATTCATATTTTGCAATAGTAAAGCTGCAAGCTTTTCCATGGCATTATTTTCTTGAACATTATTGTTCTCGAAAAATTGATCATATCTACGATCCATATTATTCGTAGGACTTTCATCATCTCTATGACTAACATTATTTTGAAAGAAATCAGCTCTTTCCTGAATTTCTTGATTAGGGAGCCAGCAGTTTTGCATTTGTGGTCTCGAAACTGCAAAGGACCGATTTATCGGTGAAATAATTCGCCTCTGACTAGACAGCGTCAACGTCGAGGCGAGTTGTTGATTTGGTTCTCCAAACCTCAAAACACTACGATTTGATTCCATACTAGGAACTTGAAAAATGTCTGACACCCGCCTTTGTGTTTGTGCAAAATTTTCCTCGAGATTAAATTTTTCGCTGTTCTCCCCCATCACGTGGGTTCGCTCCTTATACAAAGAATTTAGCCCAGAACTACTATCAAATCCTGTGGTAATATTTGCCCTTGCAATATTGTCTGAAAATTAATTACTGCACTCTCGAGTATTTTTCTCAGGCATCTCGTTACCCGAAAAATCTCGTTTTCTTTCTATTCCATTATTTAAGCCTACATTTCAAACTTGTAGACCTGATTTGACAAAGTGGAAGTTCTTTTCTTGCTGTGATAAATGTGCCTATAATCATAGTTTCTGTTCTTTTTTAAGTCAAAAATAACATCAGTGAACTCATAAGGCTTCATCTACAAAGTGATCTATGATTCCTCAGAGAGAAAACAAAATTTATTTTATTTATTTTATTTTAAATATTGTGATATTACACTTAAAAACATAGAAAACTTTTTTGGTTAGAGAAAAATCAAAGTTCATTCTAATAAGTAGTACAAGAAATGTTCATGAAATATACATTAGAATTTTACAACTGAATGGTACCTCTCAAAACACCCAATGACACAAAGTGGGACGTTACATGGTACACAAGTGTATGATGTGTCTTCCTCTTATTTTGCTTCGCGAAAACAACACACATTTTCAGAAATATCTTATTATTCTCCGGTTTCCGAGGAAACATCGCTGGAAAATGTCTCTCAATAAGCTTCAAAGGAGAATGGGCTTGAGCTGGTCGGCTGCTGCTATAACTCCTAGGTATAACTTTGCGGTGTTTGTCAATTATAGATTTCACCAGCTGTCTTTGGAAATCTAACAACGCAATATTCTCACCCGTCTTCATTTTGTACACCACATGGGAATTTAGTACCGCCAAATCCAACAAGTGAAAAAGCACTTTTTTGTACCATTTTATGCATTTTCTCACCGTTTCTGTGGTGCTCAGGAGCATGTCGGTTTTATCAACACCTCCCATATTTTTATTTATTTTGATTGTAATCCACGATGGCGGCTGGTTTCAGAATATTCTCGCCTCTTAAATTCTTCAGGCACCTCATTTCATTGTTGTGGATTGAGGTCAGCATAAGTATGTCCCTCTTATCCTACCATTTCAAAGCTAATAATTTTTTATTGGAAAAAACTCAGTCACCTTTTTCGAAACGTTTTTGAAACTTTGGCATGTACATTCTGTTTGATTTCACCGTTCCACAACAGTTGAATTTTTTTTCATATAGGGCGTCATGTAACAGTGGACTAGTGTACCAGTTATCTGTATATAGATGATGCCCTTTATCAAAGTAAGACTCTAACAAAGCTCATCCTTAAATTTTAGATCACACATTAATAATATGGTGAATACAGCTCTCAAAACTTTCGGCTTTATTACTCGAAATAGCTACAACTTTTCTCCTGGAACTTTTACGAAACTTTATTGCACATTAGTTCGACCAGTTCTGGAATATGGATCTATTGTTTGGTCACCAAGTTATGCCGTTCATAGCAATTCAATAGAAAGGGTTCAAAATACATTTTTGAGAATTTATTCATATCGTAAAAATCAATATACAGAGCACAATACCAAGGCAGACTTGCCCTCAGATCTCCATTTATGTAGTCTTAGTAACCGCATAAGAATTTTGGATCAGATGTCTCTCTTTAAACTAGTCAATGGAAGTATTGATTGTCCACAATTACTGAGCCAGTTAAATCTGAATGCTGTATCAAGAACACGTAATCCTCCTTTGTTCAGAATTCCATTCCATACAACTAACTATGGAATGAACAGTTCTTTGACCAGATTGCAAAGAGACTACAATGATATACAAGATACGGTTGATCTATTTTCACAAACACATGCAAACTTCAAGAAGACATTTCATTGTATTTTGTGATCCACCATATATTTTGATCTCATTTTATTCTTTTTGTCCTGTCACATAACTTTGCGATGTTTTATTTTAAATTTTTAATATTAACTTTGCGATGTTTTTTTTTAATTTTTAATATTACCATTTTTAATATTACCATTTTTAATATATATATGTATTATAATAAGTATTGTATACAATTGGAGTTATCCGTTGAAATAAATAAATGAATAAATAAATAAATTACTATATTTCCAGATTTACCCAAGTTGCTGTTGAATTCCTTCACCTCGGTTGAAGCTCCCGTGTATAGATCTTCATTTCAATTAGGAACCCTAATATACATATGAAAAGTAATTGCTAATATATATAATAATATGAATGGCTTAAATTTAAAATTAATAACATAAATATAAAACATAAATATAAAACAGACATAAATACTATAAATCACTTCTTACTTAAGTAATACTTTACACTGACAGAACTATTTGGAACTATATTACAATTAATCCGGAGATATCTAGATATGGTACATTTAGGACAAAACATTTAAGTTAGAACAATCAATGATAAAATAACAAGAAAAAATTAATGTAAGTAAAACTAATTGTAAATATATGTATAAAAATATTTTCACATAAAATGAAATGAAATTCAACAAAAGTGTTATATTCCGTACTATTAGTCTGTGTATTTATTTTGGACATATTCCTTCAATTTACTTTTAAAATCGATCAAAGAAGTAGATGTTCTAACAGAATCCGGTAGTTTATTAAAATTTACAAAACCCCTAAAAAATAGTGAGTTCATGGTACTACGGTAGGAAGTGCTGTGTACATGAATGTTATTTTTGCTATGTGTGTTATGATTATGTATATCTTTATTGTATGTTATAAACTGTTGAAAGTATTCTGGAGCCATATTATTAGTTATCTTGAATATGAAAATCATGCAGCAAGTCAACAGCAATACAACCACACGAGGATCAATACTCGCAGCAATAAGAGGACTGGACCATAGGATCCGGACCCATCACTATGTGAGCCTTTCGTCATTATGCATCACAATGTCCAATCTTTGCGGAATAAAATTTATAAAATTAACTTTTTTCTTGATGATTACAAAAAAGAAAATTCTATTCAGGTCATATGTTTTTCAGAACATTGGATGCACAATGACGAGAAAAATCCTTATATTCTGAACGATTATCATTTAATCAATAGTTTTTGTAGAAAACAATTTATACATGGTGGAGTAGCAATTTTTGCGAAAAAAATATTAAATCTAATACCTGTTAATAATATTAAAACCTTACCAGTAGAGAAAACTTTTGAATTTGGTTAGGAACTTGTAAAAAAGAAAAACTCATAATCGTCTGCTTATATAGGAGCCCACTAGGGGACTTTGATCTATTTAATGATATATTTTCTCAGTTCTTCAACGAAATTTATATGAAATTCAACAAATATAATGTAATAGTGTGTGGAGATTTCAATCTGGATTTTAATTCAGATGATACAAAAGTAACTAGTTTCAAAAATACAATAAGATCATTTGACTTAAATATAACAATAAACGAATTCACAAGGGTTACAACAAAATCAGCTACCACTATCGATAACATTCTTGTGAGCACAGAATATGATTACTCCACTGTCACGGATATGAGTGTTTCTGACCACAATGCACAGTTTCTGCTTTTGAATCTCTATAACTCCACTGGAAATATCAGCAAACAACAATTGTGCAGAACATATTCCTAAAGTAACCATAAAAAATTTGAACAGCATTTGCAAACTATTGATTGGGCACAGCTATACGCAAATGAAAACACGAATAATGCATATGATCATTTCGAGACATAGAAAACTCATTTTGAAAAATCTTTTCCACTGATAAAAAAAGAATTCAACGAAAAAACAGGTCACAAAAGGTATTTGACAATCTTGCAGAAATAAAAGGTCTCTACTGTATCTGAAACGATTTACAACAAATCCTATTATTCTCGAGTATATACAGAAATACTGTCAAATTCTTAGTAATATAATTAAGACAACTAAAAATTTTTATTATGAAAAACACTTAAACAATTCTTCAAATAAAATAAAATCGACATGGAATATGGTATCATACTTCACTGGCAAGCAGCATAAAATTGAGAATATTAAATTAACGAATGGAAAGGGCAATTTGATAACTAAACCTAGAGAGATAGCAGAAGAATTCAAAAATCAATTTGAGCAAATAAGTACGAAAACAATACCTAACTCAAACAGTCGTACTTATTCTTCAGAATATTTGCAACAACAACAACAACAAAAATTCATTTTTTTTTCTCTCTGCTTACCGAAAGTGACATTTCAGAGAGTATAGCTGCTCAAAAACCTAAGTTCTCCACTGGAATAGATAACATACCAATGCCTTTAATAAAAAGACAGAGTGAGGCCCTGAAAAAGCCACTCGTCTTTTTGTTCAACCTCTCACTCTCTTCTGGTATATTTCCGGATTCATACAAAAAATCTATCATCATACCTCTCTTTAAAAAAGGCAATAAGACAGATCCCAATAATTACCGCGGCATTTCATTACTCTCAAGTTTCTCAAAACTATTGGAGTGGAATGTTAACAAACAAATACTATCATATTTGAGCACACAACAAATTCTTACAAAATCGCAATTCGGATTCAGACAAAACTTAAATACTACGGATGCTACTTTCCAAATGATAGAAAAAATACACGAGTTTTTGGAATCCAAACAATACCCACTCGGAATTTTCTGCGATCTCTCTGAGGCATTCGATTGCGTAAATCATAATACACTCTTAGAGAAATTAAACTGCTATGGTATCAGAGGTCTGTCTAATGCTTGGTTTGAATCATACCTATCACGAAGATTAATGTGTGTTAGAGTAAAAAATGAAATGTTAGGTAATGTGTCGCTTCATGACTCAGAATATACTCAAATTCAGGCTGGCGGGGGATCAGTATTAGGTCAGACATTATTTCTCATATATGTAAATGATATTGTTTGTAGCTTTCATACAGTTACCTTCACACTTTTTGCCGACGACACAAGTATACTAATTCATGAGAAAAACACTGACTTACTCACTACATCGTCAGAAGAAATAATGGAAGGAGTTTCAGACTGGTTTCTGGCAAACTCAATGTCTCTCAACTTCTCCAAATCGAACAATATATTATTTAGATTATATAAAGATATTGATGATATCACTATACATCTCAATCGAAACTCCATTGATTTCGTGAACTCAACAAAATTTCTAGGAATAACCATTGACAACAAGTTGAACTGGCTAGATCATACTTCTGCACTTCAAGTGAAATTAAGTAGGTCAATTTTTGCGCTACACACTATTAAGAGAAATACCAACCTCATGACAAAGAAACTAGTCTACTTCGCATATTTTCATAGCATATTACAGTATGGTATAGAATTTTGGGGCACATCCATTTATGCTCCTGAAATATTTATGATCCAGAAAAGGGCTATTTGTATCCTATTCGGCTTGAGTTATAGAGACTCTTGCACAACATTCTTTAGAGACCACAGAATATTCACCTTAGCAAACACTTACATATTTAAAATAAGTATGCTGATACATAAAAATTGATCAACATTATTACTAACTTCAAACAAGCACTCATATCCAACTAGAAACTTCTGCCAAACTATAATTACATCAGAACTAGAAAGGGGCCACTGTATTCAGGAATCAAAGTATACAACCACCTACCTTCCAACTTGAAATCTCTAAGCAAATATCGTTTCAAAACACAGCTAAAAAAATTACTGCATAAAAATGTTTTTTATCATTTAGACGATTTTTTTTCCCAAAAATTAGAATAAGAATCATTTTTTTTAGGTATGTATGTATGTATGTATATATGTTTTTTCGTATATATGTATTTCTATGTTTTCTTGTCTTTTCTCCTTTTCTCACATTCGCTTGCATTCACTACACCCCTAGACTTTCTCGATGCAGAATGCTATGTAGAATCTAACATATATTTGTTAAAATATGTAAAAATACCAATTGTAATTTCGATTCTGAGAAATAAACTTATCTATCTATCTATCTATCTATGGTATGATAATAAAGTCTGTTTTCCACTGAAAACCAATCAAGTGTCATCAACATCGATCTTATTGGGGTGAGGCGATTCGCTTTTAAAATTACCCTCATACCACGATTTTGCAATTTTTGAAGCATATTCAATTTATTCAGATTGAATAAGTACACTATGGATGAGCAGTAATCAAGGAAATCTAGGATATATCCGGTATCACAATCAACAATAATGAAAAATTTTATACCAAATCTATGTCATCTGGAAGGGATGTATTGGCGGAAAGATACCCGTCCTTTGAAAATCATCAGGCTCTCGTCTATAACGAGATTTTGGAAAGGATATAGCGAATTTTTTTAAACTTTCCTGTAGTGATCCACTACAAGTCTCAGTTTGAACAATTTGTCTTCTCTGTTCATATTTGAATTGTCAGCAAAATGTAAGAATTGTAAAATGTTCATATATTTTCTACCGGACATTATTTGACTAAATACATGGGTCTGAATTTATTAAGTCTTGGGACCAATAATCTTTTACTCTCTGCTTTTTTATTTGAGGCATGAGCAGACAAACTCCTAGAAATACATCAAACTCATCCACAGTCTTAGGTTTGAAATTCTTCACCTTCTTAGTTTCATCCTCATTTACAGTGTATTCATAGTACATGTGAGAATGTAGAACAATCTCTTAGACAAATTCGTTGGTAACAAAACATTCAAAAACTTCCAACACGTTGGGTTTTTCCGAAAGATTTTCTAATAGACAACCCGACTTTGCCATATCAAATGTATGCAGAGAAGGTTTCAAGTCCGTTTCTTTCCAAATGAATTTTTGCACCATCATATCAGAACGTTTCTTTCTTTTACGAGGTATAACATTTTCCTCATTCATATTATTTTCAATATCTGAATCATCCTCACCCTGGACATCAATTTCTCCCGCAACCACCAACGTCAGTCTTTCATCATTTTCAGATTCGTTTCCTGAAGAATATTCCCAACCATCATCTTGTTCCTCTAAAATCACCAAATCTTCATCATCACTATTATTCGATAGCTCGTACATTTCTTCTTCTGATATATATTTTCTTGCCATTGTAGAGAATAATTGCAACTTTCATTTGAAAAATGCGGGTAACATACACGTAAACATGCATAAACACTTCTGCACTTCAAACTATTCTTGTTCAACGCACTTGTAACTAAATTTTTGATTAAAAGTACTTAATCCTATTAGAACAGTTTGCTTAGCTGTCATGTTCTGCACACCTTCACCAAAAGTGGCGAGCAAGAGCCGAACCAATCAGTTTTTAGTGTGGGTGTGGTCAGAATACACGTGCTCAATACAAAGCAACCCGCGTGTTCGATCCTTTTCGATCTTTACATGCGTTTAAGTCCGCTTTCGGTCTCACGGACACAAAATATTTTTGCGTGTTCGTTCGTTTTCGGTCCTGAAAAGGTTAAATAAGACGGCGTCTAGAATGGCGGCTCGCCATTGGTCGGAATTGTCAAAAGAGGTGTAACCCTGCAATTCGCGATTACAATACTTTATTTGGAGTGTTTTCACTCTAGGTTTCATTCGAACTTTTTTCCGAATTATACAAAATATATTTTATGAAAAATAATATTTAACATTAATTTGCTGAAATGGGCCAAATGCGGCATTTTATGACACGACCCCCTCCAAAAAAGACGCCTTACAAATGTACCAACCATATTCATCAACAACGAGACCACCAACGCCTTGAAAGAGGCTTTTTTTTTTTCACTTTATTTCAACAGCATGATATATCTTATATGGCCCCAGAGGGTTAACAGTAATTGGTCCCTATCCTAATTGGGTATAATGTTAACTTAAAACTACTCAAACATGTGGCTCTAAGCCCAAAATAAAATTTCAAATTTTTTCAGGTAACATGAACCGAACAGATAAGGATACTTTTCTTCAATATATGGCCAGAAATCTAGCTGTTGGCCATCCGTAGCCGGGAATATAGCTGTTTGGCCATCCGTAGCCGGGAATATAGCTGTTTGGCCATCCGTAGCCGGAAATATAGCTGTTTGGCCATCCGTAGCCGGGAATATAGCTGTTTGGCCAACCGTAGCCGGGAACATAGTCGTTTTTTAAGAAAAACGAACTATAGTTAAAAAAAAACTTAGGTAAGTATTATTATAATGTTTCTAACATAATCTCAGGCTTTACTCTCTCGCACGTACTGTTAAATTTCTTTCCAAAGAAAGACACAACAACACGTGGGCTTATCCAAGCTCCACAACTCTTCGAGTTCAAAATGGTAGACTACCATGTATATCAATTTTTTCTTTAAAATTTGACTAGGGGAATATCACATCCCTAACATATATTCAGACTTCTTGTCTCATCTTTTCAACTTTTAACTTCTGATGGAGTTGAAAGAAAAATACTTCATTTCTCTGAGGACCTATATGTCCAAAAACACTTTACTTATTTATATAAAAAAGGTACTAATTCTAAAAGTTCACTATACTTTTGCTGTGGCGAAAGTTGGAGTTCACTATACTCACGGACATGACAAGGATGTATACAAAAATTCGGGTTCACTATACCCATGGAGGAAAATATTCTCGTTCGAGACGCGGCACTATGTACAGGTAAAATATGATGACAACTATGGGGTTTCCCATTTGGGACACGGCACTATATGCAAAATTTTTGGAACTTGTCTACACTCCCAAAACTTGCCGCCTAGGATTCTCATTTAGTTCTTCAACCGGAGGTGGCCGAGGGTCTATTTCGCTTGCCCAGCCCGAGGGCTAGGTGCTACCCGTATATCATTAACGTGAACGTTCCATTCGGCACCGCCTTAGAACCACATAACAACTCTAGCCGGCCTTTCTCTCAATTTGATAGGGCCCTACCCATGTTCGGCCAAAATTTCTTGTGTTTGTTTATGATTGCGGTTAAATACCCACTGGGCAGCTGCAAATGTCACACAAGGATCATCTCGGTGAGGGAAAAGTTTATCCCTATACCCGCATCTACACGAACCTGTCGCGCGATAGGTTTCGGCAATTCAGAGCCTAGTAATAGATAACTCGGCGAAACGCCGGTTGACGCATTCTTCCGCGTTCGTAAACAATGTAACACATGTGGGATTTGTTCACCCTACTGTGCTTCTGCTTTACCGAGGAGGGCAGTTCAAAGAATCTTTTTTACCTCCTGAGCACGCCTCTCTACAAAATTGGCTTGTTGGTGAAACACCGCCGAGAACTTCAGTTCTATTCGGTATTTCCCACAATATTCCTCAAGTTTCCTACCGTTAAATTTGGGCTGCACTGTCACTGATTACCAATTGGGGATAACCCCAACGCTTACAAATTTCTTCATATAAAAACCTAGGTCACCGTTGTTCGGTCTGCCTTTGGGACTAGACGCCCTTGTACCCATTTAGAAAAACGGTTGGTGGCCAAGATAAGATATTTATTTCCTTCTGAAGTAGCAGGATATGGGCCCATAATATCTATAGAAATTATTTGCCACGGCTTATCTGGCTCGTGGGGTCGCATACCTGCTTCTCCTTGAGGCCGACTACTCTTCGTCGTTGCGCATATCAAACATTTTGAAATAATTCGCTAATCTGATTTTTCAGCGGAGACAACTGATAGTGCTCACTAATTTGCCTGTAGATCTCCTAGACCCCAGGATGCCCTATCATGTCGTGATAACGACGCATCGCCTTCAAAAAAAAAAGTTTTGGTATAAATATATGCCGCAAGTTCCTGTTTAGACCTACATAATATAGGACGTCCTCAATCAGCTCAAATTCACTGACTATTCTTCTCTCGTATTCGGAAGGTTGGGCGTTCGCCTTTGCTTGCACAATTCTTTCTATAAATTTTTGTTCGCATGGTCCCGTCGCTTGTGCAGCAACTACTCTCTCGTAGAAAGTTTCTAATACATTCAGACATTCTTCCTTTCGGAGAACATCCGTTTCCTCCAAGAATTCATTCGATTCTAAGACTTCTAATAGCAATTCGGAGCCTACCTTGCTCTCTGAACACTCGCTATCCGTATCCTCGAAATCCTCGGTGATTTCATCCCCGGACTCTTCTTCTTCACCCCTAAATTCATCCCTTTCAGATAGTAGGTCTACAACTCCAGAATCACCCTCATGATTCGGCAATACCTCCGAAACAGGGTAGTTAGCAACTCCCGAAATTTTTAATCCGCCCTTCTGAAGTGCTGGATTCTCAATCACCACTACTCCTTCCGGCTCGGGACACACCCACATCGCCACTTGCTTACTTTCCCTCCCGAAATAGATACACTCATTGGTAATATCCATGAGATCACCCGTTTCCGTCAGGAAAAGCTTTCCCAATATTACTTTTTCATTCAAATTGTGCAAAACTGATGCTACAGTGCTGAAACTTGCGTCGCCAATTCGTAACGAAACTTTCAATTTCCCTAGACTTTGTCTGGAATTCTCCTTACATCCCAGTCTCACCGTTACCGGGTGTGACAGGTTTGTCAGGTCTTCTCCTTTCAATAGTCAGATCGGAGAAATTTGAAGTCGCCCCTGTATCCACTAGGGCCAGACACTGTGACCGTTCACTTGTAATTTTATTCGTGGGAGTGTTTTCTCTAATGCGATGTCGTTCCCTAACGATACTAACGATTCTCCCTTTCCATTTAAATTCAAATCCCCAAATTTTGGTGAAAGTGCAAAAGAGCATTCCTCTTCCAACTGGTTAATATTATCACGACTAATCTCAATTCCTACAGGCGATCCACGGTCGTTTCGTGGACGCCTCGCGCTTAGTTTTCCGACAACACATTCAAGTTACTACGACCCCCTCCACGGCTATTTCCAGCCGCAGGAGAATTTGACCGATTTGGAGTATGATTGAAATTCGAAAAATTTCGACTTCCCGAGTTTTGATAGTTACTACTATCGTTCGATTGAAAATCTCGAATAATAATAATAATAAATGTACTTTATTGAATCAATTAGATCCAAAAGGCTATCGACCGAGGTCCTTCTGCCCATGGTTACAATTTTTCAATAACATTGTATAGTATTTAAGAAAAAGTAAAACAAAGTAAAAAAAACACAAATAAATTAAAAATATACAAGAGTCAAATGAGCATTCGATGAAAGTTTGATTCACTTCTTGTTAGTTTCCTAGGGTTGAGTATGAGATAGTTCCAGTATTTTCTCAAATGTTGACTGGTGTGGATGCCTGATCATGGTTTGGATGTTGGGTTCCCTGTTGAGGCAGTATCTTCTAATAATATCTATATTGCCTTGTTTTAGGCTGAATTTTTTAGCAAGGTCTTGTATCCTCTCGTCTATTGGTGGGATGTTCAAAGTTTGGTATAACAGGCGGTTAGGAGGGTTGTGAAGAGGGTTGTTCGGTGTCGTATTTTAGATATTTTTCGCAACGATGTTGTTTCAGCTACTTTAAGTTTGTTGATGGCTTGTTTCTTGCAATTTAAAAGCAATGTGTGTCCATAGTCTATCATGGGTCTGCATAAGGTTTTGTATATGTGGCTTGCTGTATTCATGTCAATGCCCCTTTTTCTGTATGTCAAACTACTGAAGTGTTTGGCACTGATATCATATTCTTTTTCTTGATTTCAATATGTGCATTAAAGTTCATATGTTGATCGAAAGTGATACCCAAGTATTTGATACTTGGTTTAGGTTTGAGGATATGCTGGTTTATGGTAAGAGTTGGAGAGGAGTTGTTGAGCCGGTGATTGAATATGATGAATTGTGATTTTGTGGGGTTGGGTAGGAGTCGCCATTTTTCGAACCATTGGTTAGTCTTTAGGGTTAAATTTTGAAGGTTGGAAAATCTCGATTTTTATTATTCTGACCGCTCCGCCCGACATTACCGTTTCCTTGAGAAACATTTCCACTTTGGGACAATAATTTTTTATTTTTTTTTTATTATCCTGTAAGACAATCAAAAGGTACATTGTGTAGGACTAGTCATAAAAAGGCTTAAAAATAGAATTTAAAATAAATAGACAGTTTACTAAGAGTAACACATTCATTATTTTGATGAGTTGGATTGATCGTTACTACCCCCTTTCCTATTTTCTCCATGAGAAAGGCGAACTTGGGCTCGATCATTATTTCTCAATTCTGACTGATGAATTTGGTTCCAGTCCGAGACGTCGTTACAACCTTGTGAACGCCAATTATTATTGTTCAAATTCTCATAATTCCGACACGAACCGATATCCCTTTCTATTCCGATACACAACTCTAATAGAATAGAACAGGGCTTTATTTTCGGGAATAACAACTACAGTGACATTGCTTTAAAAAAAAATAGTTGGTCAATATTGAATATTATTGTCCCCCTCAAATGGCTATGAATTTGTGGCAGGAATAATTCAATAATCAATAATATGATTTCCTTTTCCGAAAAATTCGTAACGAGTCTGTACGCAAGAGCTAATTTTTCCGCTATGAATATATCTACTTGTTAATTTTTCGCTTGCCACCGACCGTCAAATTTGCTAGTTAAACGAGCGACACACTCTTGGCTATCGTATCTCGCTAAAAATCTGGCTTTAAAAAACTCCCACAAAATATAGACGTGTGCATAGTTATTAGCCCAATTTAATGCTTCACCTTTTAGTTGGCATCGGACGAAAGAGACCCACTCGTCTCGTGGTATTGGTGGTCTTGAGGAGGGTAAGCATACTTGTCTTACGTTGTGCGATCTAACCAAGGCGTTTGACTGTGTATCCCATGAGATACTGATTAACAAACTCAATCACTATGGTATAAGAGGTATTCCACTGAAACTGTTCGAGTCATACCTATCTCAAAGAAAACAAGTTGTTTCCATCGACGGTATTACATCTGACCCAGGTCTTATTGAAAACGGTGTCCCTCGAGGGTCTGTTTTGGGTCCACTGCTATTTATTATCTACATCAACGATTTTCATCACTTTCTATTGCCTAATAGATCTGTCTTATTCGCTGACGACACAACAATATTAAACTCTGCCAAGGATATCAACTCTCTGAAACAGCTAGCCATGGACAGTGGAACTGAAGCAAACAAATGGTTTACAGCGAATAAATTAAATCTGAACCAAGCCAAGACACAATCTTTAACCATCTCCTCACATACAGATGTTACACAGGGTTTAGTAGTGAAATTATTAGGAGTATATATTGATGACAATTTGTCCTGGGTTAGTCACATACATTATTTATGTAGGAAATTATCGAGTGTAATTTTCCTGATCCGAAAACTAAAACAAATGCTAATCTCCACAGCTCTTAAAATTGCTTATTTTTCATTGTTTCATTCGCATATATGCTACTCGATAATTTTATGGGGAGCATCGTCACATTCTACTAAAGTTTTCATCCTACAAAAAAAAGCCATAAGGATTTCAACAGGTGCTGATAGGCGTGATTCGTGCCGACCTCTTTTCACAAAACTAGAAATTATGACTATTCCATCGGTTTACATTTATTACTCTGTACTGGAAATCCACAACAAGAAAGATTCATTAATCAAAAATTCAGACCACCATAATTACCCAACAAGATCTGGAAATCTACTTAGATGTCAACGATTTAGGTTGAATAAATCTAGGGAGAATTCGCTGGACCTTGACCTTTATAATAAACTTCCAGAATACTTTAAAGATCTTCCCCAGAATCTTTTCAAGATTAGAATGAAATATTTTCTTAAAACTCACTGTTTTTATTCCATTTCAGAGTTTCGCAATTTCAAATTCCCCATAACTCTGAATTTGATGAATGAAGCGAACTGATCTCACTTACTCCTATACGAGTACAAGTTCATGTGATTATTCCTGCTAACACATCTTAGATTTTATATGTGTGAATGGTATATGTATTAGCTGGACTTCTGTTCCTATTTTATTAATGTGACTTTTGTTCAACTTATTTTTACTTTTAATGTGTTTTACAGATATATATATATATATATATATATAAAAATTTTTTCTTTTATATTTTTGACTTGCTAAAATTGTGCAGAAATGTATAGAAATTAGTTAAATAAATACTACTACTACTACTATCCGATGCTTCGTCAACTCGTCTACAATTTTAGTTAGAAAAAAATAAGGATTCTCGGTATCCGTGCCCGAAAATTTTGGCAATCTATGAGTATCCAATTTTTTTACGCTATTCATATTTTGCAATAGTAAAACTGCAAGCTTTTCCATGGCATTATTTTCTTGAACAGTATTGTTCTCGAAAAATCTATTATTTCTACGATCCATCATATTATTCGTAGGAATTTCATCATCTCTATGACTAGCATTATTTTGAAAGAAATCAGCTCTTTCCTGAATTTCTTGATTAGGGCGCCAGCAGTTTTGCATTTGCGGCCTCAAAACTGCAAAAGACCGATTTATGGGTGAAATAACTTGCCTCTGACTGGGCAGCTTCACCGTCGAGGCGAGTTGTGGATCTGGTTCTCCAAACCTCAAAACACTACGATTTGATTCCATACTAGGAACTTGAAAAATGTCTGACACCCGCCTTTGTGTTTGTGCAAAATTTCCCTCAAGATTTAATTTTTCGCTGTTCTCCCCCATCACGTGGGTTTGCTCCTTATACAAAGAATTTAGCCACGAACTACTATCAAATCCTGTAGTAATATTTGCCCTTGCAAAATTGTCTGAAAATTCATTACTGCACTCTCGAGTATTTTTCTCAGGCATCTCGTTACCCGAAAAATCTCGTTTTCTTTCTATTCCATTATTTAAGCCTACATTTATCGCTATTGCTTCATTCGGCTCATCGATACTCAACCTAAAAGTCATAACATTCCATGTGCCTAAAAGAGTAGGTTTCTGAGATAATTGTGAAAAACTGAAGATATGTCCTCAGTAGAGACATAATTTCCTATGCGCAATAATCGCATAATGCTAATTTCTTACAACATATCAAAATATGTGTCAGCCTCCTGAAAAAAAAATTATGTTGGCAGAATCGGAAACATAATAATAATAATAATAATAATATATCTTTATTTCAGTTAATAAAAATTGCACATGATACAATATCTCTGTTTGACATCATGATACAATAATAAATCTGAAAGAAGTCACCGGATACATGTCTAAGTACATACACTCAAGATTACATAAATCATAAAAACAATAAATATTATTGGATAGTACATGATAAAATAAAGTTAAAATAAAGTTAAGTTAGTGGAAAAATTCGTCAATAGAATAACAAGTTTTATCCATAATGAATCTTTTCGTCATTTTTTTTAATGTAAATACATTTTTGCAACCTTTTATAGTTTCTGGCAATCTATTATAAAATTTACAACCATTTACCACATAACTATGTTGAAACAGAGAAGTACGATGTTGTGGTGGTAATAACAAGTGTTTACTTCTTGTATTGTAATCATGTGAACGTTCAGCCATGGTACTCTGATTTTTTAAAATGTATACACAGGTTTCTAAAATATATATTCCTGCCATAGTTAAAATATTAAATTTCTTAAATGAATCCCTACATGAGTCCCTAGAGCTTATTTTACTTAAAATCCTCACAGCATATTTCTGCAGAATGAAAACTCTGCTTGCTGAGGCACAATTACCCCAATTCAGAATACCATATTTTAAGTGTGAATGGAAATTAGCATAGTATAGGGTCAGTAGCACCTTTTCACTACAATGATTCGTCATAAACCTTAGCGAGTAACCATTTTTCTCAATTTAGTGCACAGGTTCCTTAGCGAGTAACACATTTTTCTCAATTTAGTGCACAGGTTGTCTATATGTGGGTCCAGGTTTTTGCCTACGTAAAGTGTATAGCAGTGCATGGGTTTTAGAGGTGTTTAATTTCAGGTTATTCATTTCCGACCACTTCAGAACACATTCATATGTTTTTTCGGCTTTACTTTTCAGGGCAATCAAGTCCCTCTCAACTACCAGGATATTTGTGTCGTCAGCATAACATATTGTGTGTATGCCTGTGCAGAGATTGTTATTTAAATGTCTTATTAGGTCATTCGCAAAGACTATATAAAGAAAGGGACCCAGAATTGATCCTTGTGGGACTCCGTGGGACTCCATAGAGACCGATAACTCCATTTTTTCATTCATCATATTATTTGATCGAAACGATGTCGCGGATTCACTGATATGTTACCATACCATAGGTAGTGAAACGTCCATCATGGCTGGCACAACATTGTCACAGTGCTCCCTAAATATAAATTATAAGTGCTGTAAAACCAAACCATTTATTCATTATGTGTGCATCCGATGTTCAAGTGTATTCCATAAGAGATGCTTACTGACTCATTTCAAGAAAAAGGTTACTTTAGTGGAAGATAACAAAATCATCTGTTGTAATAAAGACAAGTCTAACGAACTAGAAGAACAGGCGAGTATATTAGAAAAAACAATTAGTGACCGGGAAGATGAAGGTGAAATGAAAAACAGGCATATTGAAAAGCTGAAGAAAGAAAAAGAATTTTACATTCAACAAGCAGTAGAAATCGAATCTGAAATGTATACACTATTGGAATCCCATAAAAAAACAATCAGTGAAATGGAAGATAAAAATGAGGAACTCAAAAAAGGTACGTAAAAAAGTAAAGCAAACAAAAACTACTGATACTGATACTCAAACAAACCTTCAAGTGAGTCATAAATCCATTTGATCTGGGAATAAACCTGATTCAAAACATGAATTGAACAAATGGCACAAGACTGGTAAAAGGTGTTTGACACATCTTTTTAAAATTTTAGATGGTATGTTGTCTATACCGCTTGCTTATTTTATTTTTGAGTTTGAGGCTTGCCTGAAGTATTTCCTCTTCACTAATCGGGTATAGAAATATCGAGTTTAACATACTGCCGTTGTTTTGTTTCAAACCTTGGTTATCAATGACCGGGCGGAATTGATAAAGTAGGCATTGAATTCATTTGCCCGATTTACCCAATTTTCCATGACTATCTGGCATTAAATTTTTCGTGTTTACAGTCTTATTAGTAAGAGTATTTATTATGTTCCAAGTAGTTTTTGACTTATCATCACTTGCTTTAATCATATTTCCAAAGTATTCACTTTTCGTTTTGTTCAAAAGTAGCCTGTAGGATTCCCTATATTCATTATATACTTTTTTTAAATCTTCATTACCAAGGGACATTGCCTGCAGGTTGCTAACTTTTATTTTCATGTTTTTTCCTTCATTATTTATCCAGTTCTTGTTTTTTATTGGCTTTTTTCTGAGTTTTTTTATGGGGAAACAGGTTTTAAAAAGGTCATTGAAATTTCTCGAAAATATATTCCATTTCAAATTTACGTCAGATTCATTGAATACCTCATACCATGTTCGGTTTTCGATTTCAGATATTAAGTTTGCAATAGCTTCGTCAGAATAAATTCTCTTATATAAATAATTTTTGTCGTTGCTGTTTGATATGGGATATTCCATAGTAATTGATTGAGCTCGATGGTCAGAGAGACATGTATCTATGACCTTCGATGTATATTTAGAATCCTTCCCAACAATAATATTATCAATGCACGTACCTGAATTACACATACAGGGGTATTCTGTTGTTCGATGTGATTCTAGTAGCAGGCATACTGGTGGTGTATTAATTTATGTAAAAGAAGGAGTGCAGTTTTTAGTAAAACGCAACTACATTAAACAACTTAATTACTGGTGTCAGTTCATAATCATAACAGTAAATGGTTCGAAGTGGCATTTGGGCGGGTTTTACCACTCACCAAGTTCAAGTCATGCTGAGTTCTTAGAGAAGTTTGAAGAATGGTGTGAAGATTACTTTACTAGTAGGAAAAAATGCCTTCTTGTTGGTGACGTTAATATAAATTACCTAGATGATAGTTTTTATAGTAATAAGATCAAGAGTATAATTCAAATGAATGGAATTGAGCAATTAGTTAATGAATGTACTAGATGTGACCGTAATAGCTCAACATTAATTGATTATGTTCTATCAAATCAGGATCATTTGACAGTTAAGGTGCATGAAACACCAAGAATAACTGATCATTCAATCATTAGCATAAATCTTAGTAAAAATACTGATCATACCTCTGATAATTCTTTTATGAGTCGTAAAATAAATGATGGTTCATTCGATCAGATTAATATCAAGCTGATAGAGTGTGATTGGTTGGTGAATTCAAATGATGTAAATGTAATATATACAAATATTTATAGTAATTGTAGTCAAATACTAAATGAAGCAGCGCCTATTGTTGAAACCAAGAAAAAATTGAATCATCTTCCATGGTATGATCAAGAAGCCAAAAGAAAAGTTGTGGAAAGAGATAGTGAATATAAAAAATTCAAAAATGCACATTGTTGAAATGAATTCAAGATAAATGCGAGTCATACCGTTTTCATGGATATGTTTATATATGTCACAGTCTTGTCAAACATTTTCAACTGTTAATATTCATTTTATATTTTTCACTAATAAATACGTTTGGAATTCACGTTAAATTACATTCATTGGTACAAGTTGTTTGCACAACAAAGTTCTGCCCGACGCTCTGCTCAACAGGTTATGGGCCCAGAATCTGAAAGCTGAAAGCATAGAATTCGTGTACCTACTGAAGTCAGCCAAGAAGTGTTCCTGTCCAGTAAAAACGTATTGAAAGACTCTCATAGTGTAAAATATAAGTGATTCTGTGAATATGAATTCGGCGAATATATCCAGAATTGAAACCCTGAGCAAAGATAATTATGATACCTGGAAAATGCAAATGGAGGCCTTACTGATCAAGAATGATGCATGGGTATACGTAAATGGTGAATTATCGAAACCATTTTTCATTGAAGGGGGCGCAGCTTCTTTGAGCAGTGTACAAAATTGGATAAAGAATGATAACAAAGCAAAATCCGATATAATTCTGTCAATTAGTCCGTCAGAATTGAAACAAATCAAAGGACGCACAACTTCTCGTCAAGTTTGGCTGAAGTTGGAAAATATTTACCAGTCAAAAGGACTAGCTCGAAAAGCGACACTATTGAAACAGCTCACGTTGCAGCGAGAATGAATGATGGTGACGATGTTCGTGATCATTTGAACAAATTTTTTGACGCAGTTGACAAATTGAACGAAATGGAAGTTGAAATCAATCCAGACTTACTGTCCATTATGTTATTGTACAGTTTGCCCTCTAGTTTTGAAAACTTTAGATGTGCAATCGAGTCCA
Organism: Gonioctena quinquepunctata; assembly: GCA_018342105.1. Lineage (NCBI taxonomy): Eukaryota > Metazoa > Arthropoda > Insecta > Coleoptera > Chrysomelidae > Gonioctena > Gonioctena quinquepunctata. The sequence goes on along the minus strand of JAFIRS010003788.1, from coordinate 4,176 downwards.
GATATGAATTACCAGTTCCAGATATGCTACGTGTGAAAATCATTGAAGAAAACGATGCACAACAAAATGAAGCTAGGAATTCAATGCAGAATGCAATGTTTGCAAATAAAAAGCATTTTCAAAGCCGATACAACAAAAAGCCTGAAGTCTATGAATGGTATTCCCATTCGGAAGCTAATACGAAGAACAAATAATTTAAATTTCGTTATCACAAATGCAGAAAAGTTGGACATAAAGCATCAGAGATGTAAATATAATCGAAAAAATCGATGAACCTTCAACAAAATGTGCCGAAAATGTGTCTATGTGCCACCGAAGTTATTCGAAATGGCGATATTGAAACGAAATGGTGCTTAGACAGTGGTGCAATGTCACATTCGTGTAAAGAAACTGAAAATTTCACCGAAATGGTTCACATAAATAACGAATCATTGAAACAATCAAAAGGATATCGAATTTGGCTGAAATAAGAACGGAAAATTCACATAACAAGAGATGTGAAATTTTTTGAGAAAAATCAATCAAGTCTTGATGAATATCAAGATTTTGTTCCGATTGAAAATGAGGTAAATAATTCACCTCGAACAATTGACATTGAAGTTAGAAATATCATGCCTGAACCTGACATGAATCAAACTAGTGAACCAGAACCGAGGATAATGTTCAAGAGGATGAAGAACCCAAATATGTCATGAACAACCTCTTTACTCAGGAAGGAGCCTGGCAGACAGAGAATTGAAGGTCGGCTCTTAGGGAAGACCTCGGAAGATTTGAGCGATGGAAACTCAACATGAAGAGGAAACATTGCACTTATTTCAGAAATTCCAATGAAACATGCGATGTCTGGACCTGATAACACCGAGTGGTACCATGCTATGGTGGAAGAAATTAAGTCCATCATAAAAAATGATACCTGGAGTGGAGTGGAAAAAGTAGAAATAAGGTCAATTAAGGATAGTGGAAACGTAGAATTAAATGACAAAAAATTAATTGCCAATGAATTTAATTCGTTTTTTACCAGCATAGGAAAAAAGCTAGCAAATAAAATAACAGCTTGCAACTATAGAAATGATGGTCAGCGACAATGAATTCATTTTTTTTAACCCCAGCACGAAAACGAAATTTTAGAGCAAAAAAAAATAAAAAAGGGTAAAGGTGGTGAAGACTGCATTTGTTCCAACATAATTAAAAATTCAAAGAACAATTAATTCCATTGTATCCTAGTAAATACGTTTTGGTACTGGGATGTTTCCTGAAATTTTAAAACTCAATGTTATACCATGTTCAAACAGGGAGATAGGAAATCAACAAATAATTATAGGCCTATTAGCTAACAAGTTCTATAAGTAAAATAATAGAAAGTGTTTAAGGCACAAGATATTAATCTATCTGGAAAAGAATAAAATATTGCACCCTAATCAATTTGCCTTCAAGAGAACAACAGTACCGAAAATGCTCTTTGCAGGGTCACGAGGGAATCCAAAAAAAATTAGATGAGGGGTAAAAAGTGATAGGTATATTCCTTGATCTGCAGAAGGCATTTGACACGTGTCGCACCAAATTCTGTTGGAAGCTTTGGAACGGGTAGGAATTAGAGGTATACCAAATAGCCTGGTTAAATCATACTTATCTAAAAGAAATCAGAGTGTAATCATCTCAGGTAGAGAGTGACAACAGAGATGGAATTTGGGTGCCCAGGTACAGTGCTCTCACACTACTGTTTAATGTTTATATAAATGGTCTTATGTATGAATTGGAGGGAATTTTTCTGTTTTGCAGATGACTCTGCAGCAATAGTATGTGGGAAGACTGGGAAACCACAAAATAAATGCTGAACTAGCACTGCACAAAAATTAAAAAATGGCTGGACTGCAGTTTGCTTTTCTTAATATAAAAAAACGAAGTTTTTAACTTTTTTCACTTTCCTCTCGAGTAAAGCCGAATTTTATAATCTAAAATTGCATAATTCTCAATGTGATCTAGAATTACGATGTAAATGTAATAATGGGATTGAGAGAAAATCCTCGATAAAAATACCTGGGAGTAATCATAGATGAAAACCTTAGTTGGAAGGAACATATTCAATATGTAACTGGTAAAATTAGAAAACTTATTTATAAATTCTATGAGTTAAGAAACATTTTATCGTTTTCATCTTTAAAAATGGTCTATTTTTCTCTAATAGTGTCAATAATAAATTATGGTATTGTAGTCTGGGGGAGTACAGGAACAACAATTATGTCTAAGCTCATAAATGCGCAAAAGTGGATTATAAAGATAATGCTCTTTAAGAAGAAAAGATATCCTACAGAATCTGTATATATAGATAGCAAACTGTTATGTTATGTTATAAAATTGAATGTGATAATGTAAGTGGGTGCACACACAGTATTCAGAATACCATCGTGTACCGAATATAATTTATTTAGTTTATATCAATATATATGTGGTTGCTAAGAGATATTATCAATAAGATATGTAAAAATATATTGCTGTTACTAAATAAATAAATAAATAAATATAACACCGAGTGGTACCATGCTATGGTGGAAGAAATTAAGTCCATCATAAAAAATGATACCTGGGAACTCAAGGAACGTCCAAAAGACCGACATATAATTGGAAGTCGTATGGTTTTACGAAATAAGTACAGAGCTGATGGAACACTCGATAAAAGGAAAGCACGACTTGTAGCCCAAGGTTTTAGTCAAGAACCAGGTATACATTTCAATCAAACTTTCGCTCCAGTTGCTAGATAAGTTCATTCGACTTGTTCGGCACTGGCAACCAAATTCAAAATGTCACTTGACAGTTTGATGTAATCTTATGCGACCTAAATGGCGAAATCGAGGAAGAAATATTCATGGAACCACCGGAAATTCTGGAAACGACGCCCGTGCGGAAAGTTGAACCCAATTTATCAAAGGGGCTGATATGTTGGATCAACTTCGCTAGGAAAAACCCAAATTTGTTTATTGAAAAAATCACTATAGGTTCGCCGGAAGAAGTTGGTATAACAAACTGAATAGCGTTTTGATATCATTCGGGGCCAAGCCATCAAATTCCCATCCATGCCCATATAAATCAAGTGGAAGACTTGGGAATGATTGGATTTATGTTGCGACATCCTGGTAGTTTCGAAAATCCAAGTACGGCGGATAAGATATATGAAACTATCGAATCATTTTGATTGAAGGACTTGGGATATCGGATATTTTGGAAAGAGTTTTCAAGAAAAATGGAATAGCAATGCATCAAAAAAGGATACATCAAAAAAATTACTGAACCGTTTTGGGATGACAGATTCGAATCCAGTGTCAACTCCATTGGACCCCAATGTGAAATTAAAAAAGTCCAAAGGAGCCCCAAACGAAGATGTGCACAAAAATACCGTGTAATAAAATTGGTGCTTTGGCGTCCTGGGGCACTACAAGAACCGATATTAGCATTGCAGTTAGTTATCTTGGGCAGTACAACAATTCCGATAACTACATTGGACTGCAGGTGAACGGTACCACGCTACCTGAAAGGAAACGATTTGGGACTTGTTTATTCACCAGATCAGGAAGTTTTGACAGGTTTTGTGGATGCTGATTGGGGGTCTTGTCCGATGACAGAAGATCCTATTCAGGATATACTTTTATTTTATCCAGAAGTCCAATTTCATGGGGTTCGAAAAGCAACGCGCGCCCTCTCCTCACCGAAGCAGAATATATGGGGATGACTGGGCTGCAAAAAGCAATATATCTCCGGAATTTCATGAAGAATTTGGAACTTGAAGAGTTGAGGACATAATAATTTTCAATGATAATTTCAGCACTGAAACTAGCAGAAAATTCAACATTTCATGCTAGAAGTAAACACATCGATCTGAGATATCATTTCATCAGAGATTCGATTAGAAACGAAGAATTCACAGTGAAACATGTTCAACAAGAAAAATAACGATATTTTCACTAAGGGTTTACCGAAGGAAACATGGTTGGTGGAGATCCGGGCTGGTCCTTTTTCATTCAAGAAACTGGAATTGCCTCGAGGGGGAAATGTTGAAATGAATTCAAGATAAATGCAGTCATACCGTTTTCATGGATATGTTTATATATGTCACAGTCTTGCAAACATTTTCAACTGTTAATATTCATTTTATATTTTTCACTAATAAATACGTTTGGAATT